>PVJX010003042.1:0-51849 GCA_004027295.1 Dolichotis patagonum | reverse complement strand
TTGTTGTTCTTTTCCTTTTTTTCTTTGGAATACTGTATTGTTGCTACCCTTTATTCTGTTTTGTTTTGTTTTTTTCTCTTTAAATATAATTATTTTTAAAAAAAGAAATGTTCTAAAAAAAATTGAAACAGCAAACCTGCTGGAAGTGAAACTAGGTAAAACACTTGCAGTCATAGTGTAGGAAAGAATTTCCTAACATAAACACAATTGTATAAGAAATGAAGCAAGAATCAACAGATGGCATTATATCAAATTTAAAAAGCTTCTGTATAGCCAAGAAATCAATTAGTAAAGAGGCAACTTATAGAAAGGGAAAATAATTTTTGCCAGCTATTCTTCAGACAGAAAACTAATATCTAGTTCAAAAAATGTATACCACTTAAAACAAAAGATTCAGTCAAGAAATGGGCAAATGAACTGGAATAGATACTTCTAGAAGAAGAAATACTGTTCAACATCACTGCCAATTAGAAAAATATAAATTAAAACAGTGCTAAGATTCCATTTTAACCCAGAAAGAGTGATTATCATCAAGAAATAAAAAAATGTGTGTGGCCTGCTGAAGGTCTGCCCAGCATATTCTACCCAGCCAGGGAGCCTCTGTGTAGGCTCAGGACCTGGGAAGGCCCTGCCTCTGACTCCAAGCAGCCTGGGGGCCTTGTTGCACTGTGTGTGGCCTGCTGAAGGTCAGGCCACAGTGTGTTCCACCCAGCTCGGGAGCCTTGGTGCACTGCTTAGGACCTGGTAAGGCCTGCCTAACAACCACCACTCAGCTGAGGAGACCCCCCTCCAGTATGAACAGCCATTGCCAACTCAGGAAGCAACTGCGACTTTGCACTCAGGTACCCCAGGGGAATACAGGAAAATGACAAAATGAAACAGCAAAATACAATCTCAAACCAATTTAGGAGAGTGGACATAGAAGAAAGTATAAGTCACACACCTGAAATTTCTGAAATGATAGCAATGAAAGTAAATAATTCCATGAAGCCATAAAGGAAATCATATCAGAAATAATCTCTGAGGTAAAACAAGAAATGATAAACATAATGAAAGGAATGCTGAACACATCTAAAGAAGACATAAAGAAGTAGAGAAGCATTGGAAAATGATGGAAACTTTGAATAAACAATATAAGAATGAATTCGAATGCATGAATCAGATTCAAAGAGATATTCAAGAAATCAAAAATTCCATCAAAAGCTGGCAAAACCACTTGAATGTATGTGAAGATAGACTTTCAGACCTCTAGGACAAGACTGCAGCCAGTGACCAGGAAAGAAAAGACCTCTTTAAAATAACAAGGAATCAGGAAATAACAATTTAACAGTGCCGAGTTGATGCAAGAAAATAGAAGATTCATAGGTGTAAAGGAAAAAGAAGGTGACAATGCAAATGATAAGAATATTTACAGAAGTAATAGCAGAAAAGTTCCCAGGTTTGGGAAAAGAAACTGACATACAGATAAATGAAACATATAGAACTCCAGTTAGTCATAACCAAAATAAATATACACCCAGACATATAAAAATCAACATCCTGGAAATTCAGCATAAGAACAGAATTATAAAAGTTGTCAGAGAAAAGAAACAAATAACCTATAAAGGAAAGCCCATCAGAATTACAGCAGACTTCTTAACACAAACAATGAAGTAAAGAAGAGCATGAAGTATCCTAAAAGAACATAACTTCCAACCCATATTGATATACCCTGAAAAACTATCTTTCAAAATTAATGGAGAAATAAGATACTTCCATGACAAAGAATAACTGAAGAATTTCATGACGACCAAACTGATCCTACAGAGCATACTGAAAGACATTCTATATAGACATAAAAATGAGTACAATTTCAAAAACACCAATAGAAAAAAATCATCAAGCAAGACAAACAGTTAAATAGAAGGGAAAGCTAAAGAACCAACAGCAGAAATATAACATGACAAAGATAAGCCTATATATCAGTTATAACCATTAATGTAAATGGCCTCAATTCACCAATTAAAAGAAATAGACTGAGGGTGCTGGGCAACCAAGCAAACCACTCACCCCCTTGGTAAACAGCCATGGCTCCGAGTGGTGGGTGACCCATGGAGAGAACCAGCCAGCCAGTCTCCTGAGATCTGTGCCATGTTGGAACTTAGGGTGCTGGGCAACAAAGGAATATGCTTGCCTCCCTGATAGGCAGCCTGATACCAGCACACAGACTGAGAATCAAACATCCCCCTCGCCATGTTAGCAAATGGGAACCAGAGGTTTGAGCATCTCTTGGGAGGATGACTGTATGCAATATAGCAAATATGGGGGATTTCCTTCTACCACCTCTCTGAAGGCAGATATTATTATCACTGTTTTGCTTTGTTTTGATTAATTGTATTGCTCTATTCAATACTCTGTCTTGATAGGTTTTATGATGTTCTGTATTTGGTTTGATTTTGCAATAGTTGATTGAAAAGACAACTATTGTGAAGATAATGAGATATACTATGGTACCTATTACTCTTATCCCAGTAACTTGCTGTGATGTTCTGTACCAATTTCACTGCATTGTCTTAATTGACTTTATTCTGTCTTGTTCTGTTGTATTTTACTACCTTAAAAAAAAAAAACAGACTGGCAGAATGGATCAAGAAACAACATGCAACCATATGCTGATACAAGAAACCCATCTAATCCAAAAGGAAATATATAGTCTGAAAGTCAAAGAATGGAAAATAATATTCCATACAATAAGAATAAAAAAAAAGCAGAGATAGCCATTCTGTTTGCTAACAGTGTGGACATCAAACTAAGTATGATAGATATAAAAAAGGTCATTACATACTGGTTAGAGAAAACATCAAGAGCAAGAGAAAATAATATTAAATATATATGCACCAAATACAGTAACACTCAGCTATATAAGAAAAATATTAATAGATATGAAAAATAAGCAATGACACAATTTTAACAGGAGACCTTAATACCCAATTGACACAAAGAAACAGATCAGCTAGACAAAAACTCAGTAAAGAAATAACAGAACTTAATTAAACTTGTGAACAAATGGATTTAGTATATGTGCAGAGTATTCCAGAATATACATTCTTTTCAGCTTCACATGGGACATTCTATAAAATAGAACATACACTAGCCCATGGAACTTGCTTAAGTAAATTAAAAACAATAAAAATTATTCCATGCATAGTGCCATGAAACTGGAAATTAATGACAAAAGAAACTACAAAAAACTCCATAGACACATGGAAGTTAAATAATACCCTCCTGAATAATCAATGGGTCACAGAGGAATTAAAGAAGAAATTAATATCTACAAACAAATAGAAATGGAAATACAATTTACAGGAACCTGTGGAATGCAATGAATGTGGTCCTCAGAGGGAAATTTATTGCAGTGAACTCACACACCAGGAAAACAGAATGAACACAAATAAACAACTTGATGCTACAACATCTAGAAAACATCTAGAAACATCTAGAAAAAGAAGAGCAAGTCAAACATCTAGAAAAAGAAGAGCAAGTCAAGCTCAATGCCAAAGAAGAGAGGAAATTAGATCAGAGCAGAAATTAACATAATTGAGACTAAGAAAACAATAGAAAGAATTAATGAATCAAAGAGTTGGTTCTTTGAAAGAATAAGTAAAATTAATAAACCCCTAGCCAACATTATCAAAAAAAGAAAAAACCCTCAAATTCATGCAGTAAGGAATGAAAAGGGTGGAACCTTTGAAAACTTTCATAGGTTCCAGAGCACAGAAGAACTGGACAGATTCCTAGAAACATATGTATTACCAAAGCTGGATTAAGAAGATATAAAACAACCCAGTTTCAATGAATGAAATTGAACATGTAATTAGAATCTTATCAATGAAGAAAAGCCCATGTTCTGATGGATTCACAACTGAATTCTAAAAGAATCTTAAGGAACACTTAATGCCAACACACCTTAAACTCTTCCATGAAATTGAAAGGGAAGCAATTCTCCCTAGCTCATTCCTGGAACCAAGTATTACCCTAATACCAAAACCAAAGAAAGACCCAACCAAAAAGGAGGACTACAGGCCCATCTCCCTGAAGAACATAGATGCAAAAGTACTCAGTAAAATACTGGCAAACAATGCAGCAAATCATCAAAAAGATTATACATAAGACAAGGATGTCTATTATCACCATTCCTATTCAATGTAATGCTGGAAATACTAGCCAGAGCAATTAGACAAGAGAGAGAAATGAAAGCAGTAAGGATAGGAAAACAAGAAGTTAAATTATCATTATTTGCATATGACATGATTCTCTACATAAAAGACCCTCAAAACTCCATTGAAAGACTTCTAGGTATAATAAATAAATTCAGTAATGTAGCTGGATACAAAGTCAACACTCAAAAATCAATAGCATTCCTATAAACTAACAACAAAATCACTGAGAGAGAAATAAGAGAAGCCACACCCTTCACAATGGCATCCAAAAAAAGAAATACTTAGGAATCTATTTAACAAAGGAAGTAAAAGATCTATTGGGGTCTAATTTTTTTTAAATTCTTTATGTGTTCTACATAGAAGTCCTTTGTCTAAGGGACAAATGACAAAGATTTTTTTTGACAATTTGTGGGTTTTCTTTTCACTCTGTTGGATATCTCTTATGACATGCAAAATTTTTATAATACTCTAAAAAATTATAATACTCTAAAAAAAGAAATTGAAGAGGATCTCAGCAAATGGAAAGACATTCCTTGTTCATGGATAGGAAGAACAAACATTGTGAAATGGCTATTCTCCTCACACTGTTATGCAGAGTTAATGCAATTCCAATACAAATACTATTAACATACCTCAAAGATCTAGAGAAATAAGTCCTAAAATTCAGCTAGAACCAGAAGAGACCTAGAATAGGAAAGGCAATTCTAAGCAACAAAGGCAAGGCAGGAGGCATCACAATCCCTGACTTGAAGTTATATCACAAATCTACTGTGATCACAACTACAAACACACTCAGGCACCTTACTTTGACAAAGCGGCCAAACATGTTCACTGGAAGAAAGATAGCCTCTTTAACAAGTGGTGCTGGAAAGACTGGTTTTCCATATGCTGAAAACTAAAACTAGATCCATGCCTATCACCATGCACTAAACTAAAGTCAAAGTGAATCAAAGATCTAAGTATTAAAACAGAAACATTAAATCTTCTAGAAGACAAAGGAAGTAGAAATCTTGAAGACATAGGGTTAGGCAGAGAATTCATGAACAAAAATCAACTGCATAGGAAATACTTCCCAGAATCAACAACTGGGATCTCATCTTATTAAAAAAAATTTTGCATGTCATAAGAGATATCCAACAGAGTGAAAAGAAAACCCACAAATTGTCAAAAAAAATCTTTGTCATTTGTCCCTTAGACAAAGGACTTCTATGTAGAACACATAAAGAATTTAAAAAAAATTAGACCCCAAAATTTAAAGACCTAATCCAAAAATGGGCATCTGAGATGAATATATACTTCTCAGATGAAGAATACAAATGGCAACTAAATACAAGAAAGAATGTTCATTGGTCATTTGAGAAATGCAAATTAAAATAATACTGAGATTCCATCTCACTCCAGAAAGAATGTCCAAGTTCAAGGAATCAACCAATGACCTATACTGGAGGGGCTGTGGGGAAAAAGGAACTCTACTGTTAATGGGAGTATAGACTGGTACAGCCACTGTGGAAATCATTGTGAGTGTTCCTCAAAAAGCTAGAATTGGAGGTCCCATTTGACCCAGCTATTCCACTGCTCGGTATTTTCCTGAAGAATTGAAAACCTCATACCACAGTGATATATGTGTACCCATGTTTATAGCAGCACAATTTGTAATAGCTAGATCTTAGAAACAACCCATGCATAAATGCTGTATTGTCTGCTTAGTGTAAGAAACTGAAAGAGTAAATAAGATCCAATATCTACAATGAATATTGTGAAAGGGTTAAGAAATATGTCAAAGGGGAAAAATGTGATAGGGAAAATGAGAAAAGGAAAGGAAAAGAAAAAAGATATAAATTTGAATATATATACTTAAGATAGCTAAGATGACTATACTACTAATTCTATTAGTTCTTGGAAAAGAATGGTTAATACTCATGTGATTGGGCTGGGGATTTAGCTCAGCAGCGTAAGCGCCTGCCTTGCAAGCGCGCAGTCCTGAGTTTGATCCCCAGTACCAAAAAAAAAAAAAAAATCATGTGATTAGATCAATTTTGCATGTCTATATCTGATAACCTAAGCAACTCTGTTGAAGATAACAATATACAGTATAACAACCATTGTTAAAATCCTATCATCTTGTTTTGAAAGTGTTTATTGATACTTTGTTTGGTTTTTGTTGTCAGTTTTGCTTTTTATCTTTCTTGTCTGTGTCCCACTCCCCTTTTTAAAATAAAAAAATGAAATAAAAAATAACAAATGTTGGCAAGGTTATGGTGAAAAGTCCTACATTGTTGGTGGGAATGTAAACGAGTACAACCACTGTGGAAATCAGTATGATTTCTCAAAGAACTAAAATTAAAAATTCCATATGATCCAGCTATGACCCTTCTAGATATCTTCCCTGAAGAGTGTAAGACGTAAGACAGCAATACATGTATACCAGTGTTTACAACAACACAATTCTAATAGCTAAATCCTAGAAGCAGTCGGCTCACCTATCAACAGATGATTGGATAAAGGAATGTATCCACACATAATGGAGAACCACTTGGATTTAAAAAAGGACAGATTCAAGTCATTTACGGGAAAATGGATACACCTAGAAAATATAATGTCTTGTGAAGTAAACAGACCCATGAGCATAGAAGCTGTATAGTATCTCTCATTTGAGTGTGGCAAAGGACAAACAAAGGGCCCAATAGGATAGAAAGATAGAAGGAGACAAGAGGTGGGTCTCTCGCAAACAAGAAGGGGTCCTGGAGACAGGGTGAGAGGGCAGGGCGAGGGGAGGGCAAATAAACTGGATAAAGATAAACCATGTCTGAGAACAGAATATCCCCTACATAAACAATATCAACAAGAATGAAATGGGGACAGGGGATGTAGAGAAGAGGAGGAGGCAAAAAGGAAGGGGAATCGGATTTAAGGAAGAATCAAGCTGTATTATGTATATGCACTCACTCCCCACGATGATTGAAACTATATGTACTGCAAATGTGTATCAATAAAAACAAACAAAAAAACAGAAACAGAATGCAGTACTGGAAATAATTGATAAATGTCAAATCTTAATAGGTTTTGCAGTAGAATTTCTGAGAACCTGAAGTACATACGAAGACATTGGAGTACTATACTCAAGCTCAACTCGCTAATACAGAGGTTTCACAAAAGCAGCAGTATAAACTGAAGAATGTAACTCAGAAAATGAAAGACAGAAACAATAATGAGGGCCTCTTATCTCCCTAAACACTGATGTGAAATGTTGTATATTTAAGTTATTCTACATTGGGACCTAGATCTTGCGTCACCTGGTAGCGTTAACAGCCTCGGGCAGTGTTTAGTGAATTCTGTTAATATACACTGAAGGTCAGAATGGGCTTGGGTCACCATTACTGGAAAACCAAGGTTTAAATTAGATTGCCATTTAGTGGGTTGATACCTAGTTGACAATGAGATTTGATATGATTTAGTGTTGATATAAGAGTATTTATTAATGATCAGTCTTTGAGCAACTCAGTAGAGATTCATTAAGATTAGCTCACTTAATCAAAAATAATCCCAGTATCAAAATAGTAAGTTTCTTACTGGTTTTGTGTACATGTATAAGCAAAAGCAGTTAAGAATCAAATGTTAGGAAGGAAGGGAAAAGAGAGAGAAAGATGCAAGTTAGTTATACTCTTCGTGTCTCTTAGTTCATAGAAAAGGAAAGTTTGCGCCCATATCAGTTGGAGAATTCTTATGCCCATATCATGTGCCCTGAGTAGCTACTTTAAATGTGCAATATATTAACTATTGTTACTCTCCTCTCATCTTGTTTTGAAATTTTGTTTTATGTTTTTTCCATTAAAAAAATCAAATGTCATAGTAAGTTACCAAATCAAAACAATCTAAGATACAGTCAGTGGAGTAAACAAGTTTTTAAAAATTTTAGTTGGCACATTACAGGTATATATCTTTATGAAGTTCAATATTTTAATACATTTATTCAATGTGGGATGATCGTATCAAGCTAATTGACATATCTTTCACCTCAAATGTGTATCATTTCTTTGTGTTGAGAACATTTGAAATCATCTGTGAGCTTTCTGAGATACATTATATGAGTTGTTGTTAAGCATAGTCATCCATATTGTGCTACAGAACACTAGAATTTATTCCTATTTCTCTCTACCTAACAGTACATAGGACTTTGTTTACAAAGATGGATTTGTGAGGCTACATAATTTTCCAAGTACATAGATAGTTTCCCCCACTGGCTGTATCTTATCCAGGCCTCTTTATGTTAGGCTAGGGTAACATTTATACATTCATTATCTTTGTTTGTAAAGCTAGTGCCCCACCTCCACCCATAGGAATTAAATTCACGTCATTGCCTCATTGGCACCGTGGGGCTATATGTAAAATCAAATCATCCAGCTTTTGGAATCAATTAGGTCTTTATTGGGCTATTTTCTCATTTGGGGGATACTGTAATTAAATCAAATGATTAGGAAGTGGATAATGTCCAGAGCTACATCATCCAATATGGTAGCCACTGGACATATGTTTCTATTTAAGTTTCAATGTAAATTAATTAAAGTTAAATTTCTTTTAAATTTAATTTATCAAATTAAATTTAAATTAAAAATGCAGTCCCTTAGTCTCACTGGCCATATTTTAAATGCACATTGGTTACATGAGGGTAGTTGATACTCTATTGGACAGCAAAGGAATAGAACATTTCCAATTGCAGAAAGTTCTGTTGGACAGTGCTTTCTAGAGAATAGCAGTTTGTGTGTAAGAATATTTGACATTTAGCCACAAAGAGAGAAGTTTGGAACAGAGCATGAGTTGATAGTCATTGGCTGTGTGACGAGCGGTGATAACCACCCTTCAGTTTCAGATGAGCTCAGGCGTGTTCAAGGTGGTGTGTCCATAGTGCAGTTTCTAAAGGAGCAACAAATTAGACTGAGGTAAAATTGCTGGAGGAAGACTTTAGTTATGACTTTTTGCTGTCAGTCTTGCTTTGAAAATGAAGCTCTGGTATAGTCTGAATACACAGAATGTGTACATTTTCTCTGGATTGTGGATGAAAATGTATAGGACCATGATCTCTAATTTTAATGGTAAAACATTCACACTAAGGATATAATTCTTCCTGAAAGTTAACTTTTAAAAATTAACATGTTGTGGCCTTCTGCCTCCTACCATGAGTGTAGCAGTGCTACTTTCAGTGTATGTTGACTGAAAAACCACCTGAGGAAGAAACACTACCATGAAATCAGTAACAATTTGAAATTGGTATTAAAATATACCTCAAAATTTTTTTTGTCTGTCTGTGTGACGTGTATTCTCCAATCATCCCCAGCTATGTGCAGACTCAGGCTCTCGAATACTCGAGGCTGGCCCTGGCCTGGGGTTCCTACCTGGGAGCCACCCACACTCTGGTCTGCTGCTCAGAGCAGGAAGATGAGCCAGGCTGATACCAGAAAACTGAGTGATACCACTCTCCATTTCTGCATCTGTGTTTGAATATTGCTACTTTTCTTCTGGCTTGTATCCATATTTTTACCAATGTGATCTGAAATGAAATTTTTCATTTGATTTAAAATCAGGCCATTGCGGGCTTTCTAAAGCTCACTGAAGGCTTCTCATGGCTTAGCTTTAGTACCCTGGAAGATCATTTTATTAAATATAAAGCCAGATGATCTGCTTTATCTATGATGTCCATTTGTGTAAGAGATACGCGCACATTCTATACCTTACAGGATCTTCAGTTATGAACATTTAAGTGTGAAAATCTTGAGTTCCCTTCTCAGTCATGCAACATCGAATTCCTTGAGAATGTGATTTTTTCCTTTTCTTTAAATCTACATTAACAACATAGGTCTGTGAACATCTCATTGAAAAGGATTAGCCTTTTGGAGGGAAGGGATTTGGATTCTTGAGCTGTGCTTAGCAGGCCAGGATGGGGAGATCAGGACCACTGGTTAAGTGTATGGGAAACTTGGTCATCCTGTGTGCAATCCCACATGGACCAACAAGTCCATTTGGGAAGCAATTATGAGGGCTAATTTTCTTTTATTCTACTAGGGACTGGACTCTGGTGCTGGCAGACAGTTCAGCCAAAGTACCCTGAGTCAGGGTCCACTAAAACCCTAAATCCCTTCAATCACTCTAAGAACAATGTTTCTCTTAGAAGTGCCAGAGCCACTGTGTGTAGGAGTCAGTATTCAGGTCATCTTGGTTATAGGAACAATCTGTGTGTAACTGGAGGTGAAATGTTTCTCTTATGGCTCAGGCTTAGTCTCAGAAGATTCTTTCTATAAAGATATCCAACTGATGAAATTAAGGCATCCTAAGATGTTAGGCTCTATCCTTAAAAATGGGAAAGAAAAAGAATACAGTATAGTTTAAGGAATATTTATTGAATTTTTTTTACCATTTGCCAGGCACTGGTACCATGATACACTTTACCAGGGAAACTAAACAAGTCCAGATGGAATTTGAATGTAGCCCAGCAAGTTTGGGTGGAGTGAAGCAAAGATTTCCCTGCTGGCACTGAGGAAGGGAATCAGTGCCACCTGTGTGGGTGACTACGCAGCTAGGATTAAGGAAGTCTTCCTGAAAGGTGTGGTATCTAAACAGAATCACAAGTGATGTTTTTAAAAGGTAAGGAGATGTAGTTCAGGGAAGTTGAAGTCATAAGGGTACAATATGATCTATGTGGAGTGCTGAAAAATGTTCGTTTTTGGTAGAGCATAAATGCCAAGCTGGTGAGTACTGGATAATGTAGAAACAAAGGCTGTCAGCAAGTCTTCCCTGAATTTCACATGACCATCTCTCTTCTTAATGTATTATCCCAAATGAAAATAAAGTAAAATTTATATGTATGCACACATGGCACACATTTTTCAAATATTTGGAGAAATGAAAACCTTAGTGTTTGAGTTTTAGTTGAGGTCAAAATTAAAGCCATCAGCAATATTACAAAGCTACAATCTTGTCAGAGCCTAGGAGAGCAATGTAAATTTTTGTGTTCTGATCAAATCTTTAAAATCACCCACTCCCCAAATGGCCTAAGAAGTGTTTCAGGGCTCTCTGATTACTTGGTTTGGTGGTCGAAGTGAGTGAGGACCCAGCAGAAAGAACGTTTGCTCACTTGCTTGGAGGAGGGCAGCTGGGCTTGGACGGTGTAGCAGACGGCCAACCACGGCCATGCGCAGGCTCGTTTGTGACTTGCTGGGCTCCGTCTCCAACAGCCTAGCCTGGAGCCCCTCTGAGTGGGAGCGGGATTGAGTCTCCATGACACCCTGTCCAGTTACTTCCAGCGCTTGGCGCTTTGGGCCTTCATTAGCAAACTCACTGAAGTGCGAGTCCGGTGTGTCTGTGTAAGCCCCTGGCTTCTTTAGGGCTATTTTTGGATTTTGAACAAACATAACGATTTCTACAGCACGAATGTGTCATTGTTTCCTTAAAACTTTAGGACTGGAAAGATATATCACTTTAATTTTTCTCTGTTTCAGTCAGAGACTGAAATTTTCATATTGGTCAAAAAGGAACATTTCTCAAAAGCAACAGAATTTTACGAAACTATGGATAATTTTTACTTTCTTTCTCAGCACAGCACGAGGAGAATTGGAAAAGTCTTAGGAAAACTGATAAAGGGTGAAGGATATGTTCTTTGTTTCTTGACTAAAGAAGCTTCTTGTGTCCCAAGTGTTGTGGTTAAGGGAAGCATAAACCCATTCCCAGAGAGCCCAAATTATATTTGAGGTCACGTGGGAAATCGCTTCCCTGCTGTACTTGAGTGGTGTTTTGGCTGGTTTGGGTAACACTTTCCCCACCGTGGAAGGCTTAGGAGTTCCTCTAAGTGGGCTGAATGTGCCATACCTTCTTATTCAAAAAAGCTCAATCCATGTATTTTGAAGAAGCAGGAGCCTGTCTTTTAAGCCTGCTTGGGAAAAACGTCTTTTGGTGAGTGTTAAACTGCCTGAACAAACAAGAGCACAGCCTGGGTCTCCACTGAGGGTGTTCTGAGGAAGAGTGGACAAGCTGCCACCTCCATGTCTAAAGAAATGGCAAAGCGTTCACTTCTTAAGAGGGAAATGACTCCGTCTGGGTCTGACTGAATCTTTGGAGTGGAAGAGATGGCTGGCACGAGCGTAAGATCCGCAAAGAATCTAAGGCTGACTCTAGGAACACTGATAGTGCCTGGTTTGGGAACCAACCATTAGCGTATTAATTTCCCACCAGCCCCATTTTGGTTACCAGTGTAGGAAAAGGGAATGGAGGAACTTCTATTGGTTTGAGCCTCTGTGAAAAGACAAAGAAGATATTAGTGTTAAATAAGATAGACTTTTATAGCTAGGAAGCTTCGTAGATTAGTTACTGTCCTTTCTTATCCAGGGCAATTGTGGCATTTAGCTACTGGTATTCAAACAGCACAATGCTGTGACTCTGCCTGTCTAGGGAGCAGACTTCCTAAGAGGTGGCCCCCCCCAGGGGACCAAGTTATATGAGAAGGCCCATCGAAGTAGTAGACTATAAAATATACAGTATTTTATTCCAATAAACTGTACTCTGTGGGGCTGTCCTTATTCTAAAAGATATCCACCTCTGGATTATGGACACTATGCTTGGTTCCATATGAATAGTTTGACAGGTGTGATGAAAGATTTTGAAGTAGTAGATTATCCTGGGCAACCTGTATGGATGTCAGATGCCATCCAAGCGTCTTTATCAGGCAGAGGAAGATCACACAGTTGGAAGAGGAGGCAGTGTGGCCTCAGAGGTTCAGATGGAGCAGTACAGTTGCCAGTCGAGGACACCAGCAGCCACCAGAGGCTGGAAGAAGCCAGGGAGTGATTCTGTCCTGGATAGGGCCTGGGGGAGTGCATTGCTGCCAGTGTCTTTGTCATAGCCATTTGGCCTCTCGGCCTCCGGAACCATGGGAGAACACATTTCCAGGACTATAGACCATTCTTAGTGGTAACATTCCTTTCCTTCCCCCCCTTTCCCCTTTCTCCTTTCTTTCTGTTTAAACAGCAGTCTTAGGAAACAAATACTCAGATCTCTGGCAAGTTCCCGAGAACTCAGTGCCACCAGCACAGGAAGATGCAGATAACGGGGGGAGGCAGGAGTCCAGGAGCTGGTGACACTGTTCCCCCAGAGGCCAGACTCCAGAAGTAACGGGGAAGACTGGCAGAGCAGAGTCAGAGTGAAGTATGTTTGAGGAATGGGACTGGTTCCAGAGGGCACTGGAGTCTGCAGCTTTCATGCACACTGACCTGTTCCCATAGCACTGGGAAAAGGCCCCAGAGTCAGTCACACACTGTCAGCTTGAGACACTGAATCCATGGGGCCTCGTGTTTTGTTTTCAGTTCTGGTAACTGAACCCAGGACCTTCACCCTGAGCTACATTCACCCCTTTTTTTGGATAAGAGTCCTCACTGTGCAGTTCAGGTTGGCCTTGAACTTACTTTGTACCCTGTCTGGCCTCAATCTCCTGGCAATTCCCCTGCTTCAGCCTCCTGAGTTCTGGGATTACACACAAGGCCCACCATGCCTAGCCCATAAGGTTTTGTGGAATGCAAAATAAAATTGCTTTCCTAACTGCCACCAGACAGCAATACAGTAGCAAGATGAGCTGGGAGTGACCTTTTATCCTTTTTTTTTTAAATCTCCAATAGTTACTATATTGCACATTGTTGTCTTCTAAATGATTGCTTAGACTACTGGCTTTAGGCTTCCAAGGTCGATCAAACAATACAGTTCCTCCAAATTGCCTGGTTGTTCCTGGGGGTGGGGTGCTGTTCTCTCCCCAGCCTGTGCTCCGGCTGGCTCACAGGAGGGGGTTTACCTTCCTTCCTGGTTCTCCTCAGTTCCGCTCTGGCTGGCTCACAGGCTCCGCTTCCTTCCTCAACCTCTTATCCTCAATAGCCTGGCCTCATCTTCACCCTGCCTCCCTCCACCTGCTGCCAAACAATGCCGCCAAACAATGACACTAGCAGCTTCCATGCCTAAAGACAACTTGGACAGAAATAATTGTCCATAGAGTAAACCTGTGATTCTAAGTAGCTTATATATTTTTCTCTCCTATTTTTTTATTGTGTATGTTAATACATATCACTTTTCCCTTTTCCTCACTTTGTGTTTCTTGTTGTATTAGAACAGTTGATTCTGGCTTTTTAAAATGAATTATACCACACTGAGTGGTTTTGAAGCAAGGCATTGTGTTGATACCTGCCATCTGTCCACTGATGACCTGTTCTTCTATATCTGTCCATAATGAAGTTGTAAGTAAAATCTTTTAGAAAAACATTTCTGAGGATTAAACGTTTAGAGAAATTGTTTAGAGGAACAAAGAAAAGCTCAAATCAGGCTCAGTATCTCCCATGTTGTAAAGATATACTTGACAGTGAGTATTTCAGCTCTTTCACTTTGGTTTGCTTATTCAGTCACTTTTTTGTTATTTCATCAATTCAGGCACCTACCATGAGCAGGTTCTGGGCCAAGTGCAGGAGCTAGAGCCCCAGAAATCTCTAGCCTCTCCTTTGAAGAGCTGCCAAGGTTGTGACTTGGTGGGCTGCCCAACTTTTCTTGTTAAGCTGAAATTTCTATGCATTTTCTTTTTAGTCACAGACTTCATTTCTTCCTACTATGATATATACAATGGCTTTATTGATTTATATTTGCTGCTGCTGATGAGGTCAGCACAATGAGGTTTTCAACTCTCTTCAGGAAGGTCACTCTGTGGGGCTGTCCTTATTCCAAACCTTCATTCTTGGATCCTTCTCAACCTCCCATGGCAACTGGAGACATCAAGTCTGGAACCAAGACTAGAAGGAGTGAGTTGAAGAGAAATGCCTGTACACCTACCAAATGAGGCTACAGCAGCAGAACTGGACATCCTGCTTGGAGACCGGAGTCCAGTAACAAAACCTGGGTCCTGAGAGAAAAGCATTATTCATCAAGGGAGAATTGGGAGTCAAATTAGAAATATATGAATTTCACAGGCAAGAAAACCAAGTCAAATCCCAGATGGATGTCACTAGTCTGATCCTCTAGTCAATACAGGAGACCTAGTTCTCTAAGGTTATGTATGACCCAAGGCAAGCTGGTAACGGCAGGTAGTGTCACATGCCAAACCCCAGATCCGAGACGAGTGAGGAAAGATGATTTAGGCGTAGGACTCAGGCTCCGTTCCTCACCTATTCTTTTTCTGTTCAGTGCCTGGCATATCGTAGGTACTGAAAGAGCAATTTGTTGAACTGGATCCTGCACTTGAGGTAAGAGAATCAGAGTGGAACTGGGCAAGGCTGTGATGAAACTTGTAGAGTTCTTTTCTCCTTTTCTATAGTAGTGTGTTTCCAAAAGTCAGAGGGTCAAAGAGGGTGGCGTAATGTGTCGCTCCAGGGCTTGTGAGTATATGAGAAGTAAGCAGCTCCATGTCTTTCACTGTTACTTCCTTTATTAGGAAGTGAAAGAGGAAGTTATTTAAGAAGGCTACTGCAAAGTGTGAGTTGTAAAGAAAGACAGTGAATGTCGTGTGTGTATAAGGACAGCAAAAATTACTCTGTCAGTTGGAAATCTAAGAAACAGCCAGGAGTTTAAAAACTATCCACTTAATTTTCACCTACAGGTGTTCATAGATCAGGCCTATCAAGAAATAGCCATGGTTTCATGACGAAGATGACAACGTAGTGACATGCAGAGCCTACTTACACCAACCACTCTGCCACATCACTGTTACGTTTCAACCTTAGTGCAGCCTTGAGAGGTCAGAGTGGTTGTGCAACCTTAGTAAACATGGAAACTGGGGCTCAGTGTAATTAAATACCGTGTAGAAGGCTGTAAAACTAGTAATATATAACCAAATCAGTTCTGTTCCAAATATTTGGTCTTTACCCTTCAGAACACTCTTCTCCATACTCATAAGCAGGGCAAGAGGAGAACCATTTCATTTTTGTGTCCCACGATTGGCACCTTGCACGGTGGATATCTGTTCTCTCCATGCAAAAGGGAGGAAATAATGGCCTGTACAGTCACACTGGAGGGTGAACGGGCGCTCACTGCCCCCTTGGCTCCAAAGTCACCCCCTTTCTGTATACTCATAGATTGCCTACCTATTGAACATCTCCCTCATATAGCACATGGAAAAATACTACACACTTTTGGGGGGAGAAGGTTATTATTACTTCTCAAAAATGTACCTCAGTTAGATATTTTGAGGGCTGTCTTATTGATGAAAAATAGGTCTTCTGAGGGTTTTAAGAAAGACCATCAAAAGCTTATAAATCTGGATCTGTTACAACCCCCAAAGCCTCCCAGTTGTACAATTATTTGTTCATATGACATGACTTGAAAGACACTGAGAAGTCTCCTCTATAGTTTTCTCCTTCCTCATAGCTTACTGTAGGAATTATAGAACTGGTATTTAATACATGTAAGAGAAATAATTCAGCAACATACCTATATTTGAGTTGAACTCAAACAATCATTTATTAATTGGAAAATCTCAGTTGCTTCCTTTTTGTACCTGGATTGCATGGTTGCTTAGAAAGTCAGAAAATGGACCATAATGACAATGCAATGTGTAAAGCATAGGTGATTTTCTATGTTATTTATATTTGGCAGTCTTTTATTTGGTTCTAAATTTCAGGCATTTTTCCTGACCATGGGGATGTAGGGCACACTTGGGTGGCTCTGAGTTCTTGGCTGTTTATTTCCTGAATCTGAAGAACTATGTACTTAATAACTGATGATGTGCAATGAATTTTCAGTGAATGCCTGTGGGTATACTATTCTGACTTGGAGTTCAGAGAGAAGCTGGAATAGAAAGTGTAGAAAAAGGTTGTAAATCCCTTAATGAAATTTTTAATAAAAGCAGCTTTGAATGCATGCCTTTTTCAAATCATTGCATCCAACTGTTTTTGAGAGTTGACATAACTGACAAAGAAAGTAAGTATTACGAATGCAAAAAGACACACAATTGAAGAGACGTGTAAACACAGGAGCCAGTGCAGGAGGTGAGGAAGTTTTCCTGGTGGCCAGTTCCCAGAGAGATTTGGGGATTTGTATCCTTCTGTTTCTTAACTTTGAAGAGGAAGACTTTGCAGTAGAAATTAGTGCTCCCCACCACCGCCCCACACCACACCACTCTGTTCCCGGAGTTTGCTCAATGAGGGAGAAACTGTGCAGGAGTATTACCAGGCCAACGTTTGCAGAGGCGGCGAGGGGCGCTGGGCCTCCATGGCAGAGGGAGCCGTGCGGTGCCTCTTGAGAGCTCCCTCCTCTCAGGCTGGGTTGTAAATCCTTCACTTTTCCCTCCACCTAGACGCTCTTTTGTGGTCGCCTGAACTCACTACGGCTAGGCAGATGTTAGCTCTCCTTGTCAGCAGACACCATGAGAAGATCCCGCTTTGGGCTGGATCCTGGAATTGCTCCTACCTCTCTGTTAAAAAGGTGGCAGTCTTGTCTGAGGGAAGGGTTAACGGCCACTTTTCCCTTTCCTTTCTTTAAAAATAACAAAGACTCATGTCCTGGAGTCAGGACGCAGGTATGCATTGAGTAAAGTGCTCCTCCTCCTCCTCCCTAGCAAGTGTGATTAAACAAAAGAGAAGCGCTGGCCAGCCTGCAGTGAGAGAGACGGAGGGCAGGCACAGCTGTCTTCTCAACAATTATTTGCAGACATCATTAATAAATTCCCCTCTGAACCAGCAATCAACCACATTCTTCATTCTTCCCCTTGGCAAAATGTTTAACTGCTGCACAGAAATAGCTGTAATCAGACCAAGATTAGAGCCGAGGCAGAGCTGTGTTTTGTATTTCCTCTTGTAGTTTTGGAACATGCCTGAGAGGTCCTAGGAAGGAAGTGTCCCCACTGTCTGTGTAGACGCCCTAAGGAGCCCTCCGCCACCGACATGTGTATTATATGCCCACTTGAAAGCTTCCTTTTGCCCCATTTTTACTCTTTTGTGCTTTATAAGAAACAGAACGAAATGCCCTCTCTGTTGGTTACGTGGAGGGGGGGGTCAGAAGGCCCCGCTGAGGTGTAATTCATTGCAGGTTGTTTTATAGGAGAAGGAAAATAAAGGGGGAATCAGGAGGGGAGAAAAGCTTTTTTTCCCTTCAAAAAGAGATTTTTGTGGCTTTTGGCACTGTTAATAATTTGTGTGGAGAAATAATGTTTCCTTGTGTGTTTAATCCTGTGCCAAGGCAGCTGCTGGTGCAGTAGCGCTCTGCAACAAATTAGAGGGCAGTTAAGGCACGATTTTCCACCATCGAGAACAAAGCAAGGCCAGTGAGCATGAGGACAGCTCGCTCTAGTTGCTAATGTGCTTAAAAACTTGCAGCACATAATTTAAAGCAGCTCTGTGTGTGGACGTCACAGCCCAGCTTCCCAGGTCCAGTGCTAACTCTAACCCTGACGGAGGCAGTGGAATTAGAAAACGGCACGTTTAGGCACTGACGCTGTCTCCTGGCCCCGAAGATGGTTTTTTACCTTATTGCTGTTGATACGAAAGTTAATGCCCCTCCACATTAAAATGTTAATGGATGACAGCCATCTGTAGCAGGAAGCCTGCAGCCCCTGGTTACCCACCCACAGCCAGCTCCCCATACCTGCGTGGCAGTGCTAGCACACTTCGTGATTATTTAAAGATGTGTTACCTCTGCTCTCGAGGAGGCAGATGTTAAAAAGATTCAGTGCCTCCGTAAAGGTTGACCTGAATTTCAAGACTTTTAATCAGTGTAGCTCTTTATTTAGCTGGCTTGAAATTAAATGGGATTCCGTGGTTCAAATGCATGGGAAGAGAGTTGGGAGTCCAAATACCTTTCAGTGCCTAGAATGTAAAACTTGCATTTGTAACCAGGAGAGGCTGAAGCGAATTAAATCTAGGTGGGAGGAAAGTGGAAGGCAGATTTGGGGTTGGAAGTTTTGCAGAAACACAGGTGAGGCACAGCTGTAGCTGCCAGAGGGCGGGGTGCAGCTTGAGCCAGGCCTGAGGGTTCAGTTCCTACACTCACCTTTCACCAGGCTGAAAAGTAAATGCTTCATAAAGGCCAAGCACGCTGCCCACATCCTTGCTAATAGGATTTCAAATGCTACGCTTGTAAGTATCCCACAAAATACTAATGAGTGACAGTAAGAAGCAGGCCTTGAAAAGAATCTCAGAGATCAGAATTTTCTGGGAGACTTTATATATGTGAAGAAAAATGAGAAGAGTTTGGCTAAAATGAAGATAAGTAGAATTTTATTTGAAGGGAGTTTCAGAAAGCCCATCTTCCATTCCTGTTATATCATCGGTACCTGGGAATACCAATGATATAATATCAAGTATCAGCTTGCAGTGGAAAAAGCACGCAGGAAAGCCCAGCCTGTTTGGGTGTAGAGGCTGTACTGCACAAGCCGAGGGCACTGCTCCAGCTTGCAGCGGTGCGTGTGGCGTGTGTGTTAGTAGAGTGCAATTCATGAGGCCACTTGCGGTCATACAGTACCTTACAAGACACAAGGGAAAATTCCTTGTTCCAAAGTTTCCCCTGTGTAATCCCAGATTGTCTTGTCCAGCTACCTTTGTAAGGAATAAACATTATTATTTTATTTTTGATTATTTTGAGACAGGGTCTTGCTGTTCTAATCAGGCCTTAAACTCGCTACATATCCCAAGCTGATCTCGATCTCGCAGCAATCCTCGTGTGAGTGCCGGAAGTACAGGTGTGAGCCAGGCCTGGCTCAGAGTAAGCTTTAGGTAGGTGGTATAAGCAACATTGTCAATGAGCAGTCATATTTTAGTTAACCGACATGTTAAACCCTCCTCCCCTTTCTTTTGTGGAAGAGAAATTGTCTGCAGGGTAAAGAAATGTGGAATATGTACTCAATGGAGTACTACTCTGCCATAAAGGATACATTTGAATTATTTTTAGGAAAATTGACATACCTTGAGACAATAAATGAAATCAATCAATCCAACCAGCTTAAATATTACATGGTTTGTTTTATATGAGAAACCCAAAGTATAAATAATTTAAATGGCAAAATAAAAGGTAATAGGAAACAGTGAAATCAAATTTTACAAATGTGAGGGGTACCAAGAGACGGAGGGTGAAGGAAGGGGAGGGGACATAACAAACAAGATGTGTTATGTACACACACCAACTTCCCATGATGAGTGTAATCACTGTGTACTGCAAATGTGTACTGATAAAAGTTAAAAACTGTAAAAGAATATAGAGCAGATTAGTTTTAATGGTGAAATATGAAAATAGTAAAGCTTATGAGGCTGTCTAGCCTAGGAGGAAACATAATATGGTATTTCAGGCAGCAAAGAAATTTTAAGAACTTTGAGGACTTAGGGTCGGGAATTTAGCTCAGTGGCTCAAGTGCTTGCCTGGTAAGCATGAGGTCCTGAGTTTGATCCCCAGTACCAAACTTGAAACATTCATACCCTAAGGAGAATGCGGTCAGGTCACTCCTAGCCGCACTCAGGTTCAGTCATTAGCCCTGTCCCTTATCAGTACCGTCATGCTAGGAACAACACCAAGTCATCCTTTCCCTCCTTTGGTGCATGTTTTGCTCAGTCCCATTGGGATCATCTGGGATGCTGTGCAGAACATGGCAGAACTGTCCTGAAGGGGACGGCCTTGGAGGAGCTGTTCACCAGCCCCTGCTTCATGAGTCACTCCAGGAACAGCAGTTTCTCCTAGGGCTGTCCTGTGAGTGGGTGGGACACAGTCCAGGGGCCAGCTAGTACTGTCAGGCACGGGGCTCTGTAAGGGAAGTGTCCCTTACACTTCCCTTGCAGGGTGATTCCGGCCGGAGCACTGAAGACCAAGTGCTGTTGAGAATGCAGACACTTTCAGCTGGACGAGTGGCCCTGTAAATCTTAATGTGTCAGAAAATTTGTGCGCTCTCTGGCTTTGCCAGAGACTGGGATTAAGGTTAGTGAACTAATTACACTGGCAGAAAAATTTCACGATGGCTCAATGTTTGAACAATGGTGTGAGTACTACTCTCTGCTTTCAGCCAGATTTATAGTGAGAACCTGGGGTAAAGAGCAGAGAAGAAAGGTGTGAAAAACTTAAATTTTGGGCTAGAAGGCCAAGAAGGCCTGGAAGGTATGGATGCTAAAAAGATTAGCACTATTAAAAAACCCAAATACCTCATACAAGGACAGGAAACAAGATGCCTTGAGGGCATCTGAAAAATCAGCAGAACAACAACAACAAAGGCACATGCGCGTGCAGCGGGCATGCACACACACACACACACACAATCACCTTGGATTCCTTCAACCTAAAAGAGCTTTCACAAATGCTTAGGTAACCTATCATGAAAGACTAGACAGTATGTTCAGTTCTTAGGTCCGAGATAGTACAAATGATTGATTGTAGTGTTTCTGATAAAATAGTTCAAAATAGATACAGGTTGTATTGGTAAAAATAGATCAAGAGTTTGAAGAAAATTCTTTAGTAATACTGCATTTTTAAAATGTGTTCTAATTCTTATCTAGATGAATACATTTTTTTACCACATAGTGATTCTAATTTTGTATTTTATTAATATACTTTATATTTTATTTCTCTGTATTCTTTTTAGTTTTTATTGAAACATTTATTTTTAAAGAGTAATTTGATTGTTTTTTACCAAAATGCTCATTACTAAAATGTCAAAACTCAAAATTACCAAAAGTAAAAAAGAATGTTCAAAATTCCACGTTCAAAATTGAACATCATTGACTTTTATTGTACATAATTCTAAACACACTAATATTATGTTTTAGTGAGAAAGACATATAAAATGAAACTGAGGTAAGTGCTGGACTTTACACCACTCTTTCACAAAACTCGGGGCTTCCTACAGTGTTGCTGTAAAGTCTCTCACAGCTTTTAGGCGGCTGAGTTAGGTATAAGCATTGTAGGCGGACAGGGCTGGTCCCTCAAGGAGGTTAGTGCCGAAGATGAGAATACATTGAGATTGTGGCTGGAGGTGCATTCGTTGAAGGCCAGGCCTTAAGACAAAGATGGGAGGACTACACCTATGTACTTTCCCTAGAATAAACAATAGTGATCTATGTTCTAGATATGCACCAGTCACCTAGATGGGGACCAAGGCCTCGATCCACCTCTTCCAGGAAGGATCTCTGTGTTTTCCAGGCACACTTGCTATGTGACTTGCTCCCCCACTGGATTAGTATTATCTAAGTGACTAGACTTGTAATCTTACTGGTTGATCATAGTTTTGTCCCACATGTACCCACTTTATAATCTTATACCCACCTGGTGATTTTTCTCTATGAAACTTCCTTTGAGAAGTGGGCTTATTGGCCACTCACTTTCCAGACCCCTTTTCAGTCTGTCTGAGACTGAAGCTATCTTTCCCTCAGTAAATAGTGCCTACTCCTAGCCTCTGTTGTTCCTTAGAATTCATTCTTCTGTGTCTGGGAACCTAACCTGGTGTTATGACATCGGGAGTTATAATATTTTCCTTATATTATCGGAATTATTTGGGGGCCCCATATCATCCCTATGCCACTTTTACTCTGCCTTCAAAGACATGCAAATACTCTTTCTTCTGTTTCCCTCATCCATTTTTATCTTTGTTATTATTATTTTAATGTCATCAAGTTACATTTGCATTCTGATCTTTTCCTATAATTTCCATTAACTTTCTTTGAGTATTTTCTGTGGATTCATATCTTGGTTCATTGCACAAAGGGCTCTTGACTCCTGCGTACCTGAGCTTTTTCACCTTTTAATGCAGCATGACCCAGTTGACCTTTCCGCGGTAATAGTATCTGTGCGGCCTAGTGCAGTAATTACTAAGTCACCTGTGATTTACACACTTGAAATATGGCTAGTGTGTCCAAGACATTTAATTTAAAATTTCAGTTCATTACTAATTAAAATTTGAAAAGTAACATGTAGCTAATGGCTACTATATTGGCCAACAGCTCTGTCCGTAATATTCTTTAGTGTATTTTTATACCTTTTATATCTTTATAATCTTGTCTTGGTTCATAGTTTTTACTAGAAATTTGGAAGTGTTGAATGCTGCTGTGAAAAATTCTAAGGCTGCTATGAAAAATTCTGAAATTTTCTTGTGTATTTTACCTGTTGAAGACCTGGGTTGGCAGGGAGAAGAGGCTACTTGGAGCTGTCGTGACAAGTGGGATGGGTGCTGCTGTGCCCTGTTCCCACACTTACCAGCCAGGACCAATAAAGGGCTGCACCCCATGGGGGGTGCCCAAGACCGAGGCCAGTGTATCTGCAGTTCTGCAGGAGAAACTTAGAAAGATTAAACAATTTTTCTGTTAGCTAAACAGTAAATGACAGACATAGGACTTAGTTCAAGTTTGTTACTTTTTTGTACCACCCCATGTTATTAATACTTGTAATAGCAAACTGTTTTCCCAAAAAATAAAATCTTATTTAGAATTTTAAAATATAACTCAGAAACTTTGTTAATTCTATAAATATATTTTAAATGTAAAATTTAGGACATTAACTATTATAAACCCATTAATGAGAATAATCAGACCATTTAATACCAAAATTTGAAACTAGATGTTGTGACTCACAGTTATTACTTGAGGTTACCCAGCACACAGCCCATTTCTCTCTGGTTTGGTCTGCTGTGTCGTGGAACTCATGATTCCCACAGATACCTAGTTGTAAGGGTTATTTTTTTAATAGCATGAATTCATTTGAGGACATTCCTCAATAAAGCCGATCCACAAACTTAATGGAGGTGTCATAGAAAAAGTTTACTTTAAATTTGACTCATAACTACCTCTAAAAGGTGCTCACCTTTCTCAACTTCAGTAAAACCCCTCCCAATAACCCTTAAAGCTATGTGGGGTGCGATGTATGTCAGTGCTTCATTTATAATTGAATAAGTGAATACTGACCTATGCCAAATACTTGGGATAAATGGGCGCATGCGAGTCTTTCTTATTATAGGATTGAGCAGAATATCCTTTGATACCTTAGGCATTTACCCAAAAGCTATTACATTTAAAGATGAGTGTAGATGTACAATGTTTCCAATTAATGACATATTTATGAGAAATTCATAAATGTATAAATCAAGTACAGGAAGCTTTCTTCTGATATATGTAAAAAATTAAAATGGATAAATCTAGGAATATGAGTGAAATTTTTATGATCTTCAGTGTTGTATATTCTAGTATTTACATGTTAAAATCTATTTTTTGTAGCATATCTTAAAATATTAAAATATGCTTGAGAATCTGTTTGAGCCAAGTAACCCACAGAAATATTGAAAACAGCTTGACTTTGTAGCTCATTAAGCCTCATAGACATTGGTATATCATTGCTAATATTTAGGTTTGTGTAGCTTCTATCAAAAAGCATTGCCTCAATTTGTCAAGATTTTGCTTCTAAGCTCAGTATTTCATGTTCTTTCTTTTGTGGCCCAGAAAAAAAGTGAGCTCATTCAGACCTGTTTGTTCTGCCGTGTCAGATTTAGAGAGAATCACTGTTTGTGATTGTGCATCTTGTAGACCTTGAAGCAATCCCAATCTCAATCTCTCTCTTACTCTCTCTCTCTCTCTGTCTGTCTCCCTCCCTCCCTCCCTGCATCACTCCCTCTCCTTCCTTCTCTCTGTGTGTGTATGTCTATGAATAAATGTGTTGTAAAATTACTGGAGTTAGTGACCCAGGAAATGGTATGAGCTGATTCTGTTTCATATTTTCTCAAATCCTGTATGAAAATCCTTTACCGGCTTTTACTGGGATAAGTGCCCAAATTTTTTTCACTAGTATGAATCAACTTTTGGCATCTCTGGATAGGCACCTTGGAAGTGGACATTCCTCTTCTCTGACTTTCTCTTCAGTTGAAATTCTAAGCTTCTGTGATTTCTCACTCTATTTCACACTGTCTCTATTTGTCACTTTTTATCTCCTTAATAAAACAGAACAGGTCAGGCAAGCAAAAGGAACAGGGATCTGATGTGCTTTTTGCAGTAAACCCTGCGGTATACAGAACACAGATCACGCACTCTGACTATACATGTGTGTGCAAACAGGCTTGCTCTGTTATGTTGGGAACTACCCAAATAATTGGTCCAGGTCTTTAAAATTACTCTTCCTATCCAGTATTTGACAAAGCTGGGGCACCATTCTTGTTCACACCCTTAAGGGTGTCTCCTTCCTGCAATTTGGGATGGGGGATCAATTTAGTCACTGAGTGAATGAAGATAGATATCTTGGAAGACTTGTACCTAACCGTTACCAGCTGTATGGGGAAACTGAGACCCAGGGAAGGGCAATGGGCTCTCCAGCTCACCTCTCAGTGGTTAAGTGCTAACCGTTCCCCTAGTTGTACTTGATCTGAGCAAGTCAGAGCTCCGTAGATGTGGGCCCGGCCCCGCAGAGCTGACTGAACCGTGAAGGAGCAAGCACTTGGGATTTTAGCACAGTGCTACCAGTGCGGTAAATTTTCCTAAAGTGATTTTTTCACTTCTTTTAAACTCCTAAGGAACTACTGCTGCACTTACTCTTGCTTCTGTAATTATCAGCAAACATTTATGAACATGATTATTTTATTCCCTGTGAACTTCATTAAGGTAATTATTATTGGACCCACTTTGTGGCTAAATAAATGAAGTTACAAAGAATACAGCTTATTTGCAACCATTTTATGTTGTATATGATGATATACAAGGATCTTAATGCAAGTCCCAAAAAGTACTCTCAAGAAAACAGGAAGACAAGCCACACACTAGGGGAAAATATTTGCAGTTCCTTAATATACACAAAGAACTCATATAACTCAACAATATGAAAAGTAACAGCCTGGTTAAAATAAACAAATGATCTGCACTAACACCAGCAAAACAGATGTACAAATGGCAAAGAAGCACATAAAAAGATGACCCGTGTCAGATGTCATTGGGGAATTGCAAATTAAAACAACAATAAACACCTAAAATTTACCTCTTGAAATGTTGAAACCAAAGGCTGGCAAAGATATGTAGAGCAGCAAGAATCCCCAGTCATGGCTGATGGGGATACAAAATAGTCCAGCAATTCTGGAAGACAAACTGGCAGTTCTCCTTTGGATTTCTATTTTATTTTCCCCTTTTTATTAGTATGTACATGCAATACATAGTAAATACACTTGCCATGGGGAATTGGTATATATACATGCTACATCTGCTACACCCTTTCCCCTCCCTCCCTCCAGCCTCCACTGAGTCTGTCTCCCTGCTGCCCGTCATTGATTTTTATTCTTTAAATTATTAATACTTTGGGTTTCTCATAAAAGAGAAATCATGTGATATTTAACTAAAATTCTATGTGTAATTTATTTTACTTAGCATTGTGGTCTCAGGTGCTTCCATTTTTTTAAAAGTGACTCACATTTATCCTTCTTTGTAGCTGAGTAGTAATACATAGTATATGTGTACCACAGTTTTATTAGCCATTTATCTATTGCAAGCATGTAGGCTCCTTCCAAGATTTAGTTGTTATGAATTGAGCTGTTGCAAGCAGGCATAGGCATATATCACTGTAATATGATGTCTTTACCTGTTTTAGGAAGATACCCAGAGGAGATACGGCTGGGTCAAATGGTATCTCTATTCTTAGTTTTTTGAAGAATCTCTTTACTGATTTCCATAGTGGTTGTACCAGTTTACACTCCTACTGACAATGTAGAAGGGCTTCTTTTCCATGTGCAGTCTTGCCATCAGTAGTTATTATTTGATTTAATGACAGCCAGGCCTTCTGGAGTGAGAGGGAATCTGAGTTAGGTTTTAATTTGCGTTTATCTAAAGACCAGATATGTTGAACATATTTAATGTATTTATTTACCATTTGTACTTCTTCTGAGAAGTGTCTTTTTATTCCTGTTACCCATTGTTTTTATTGTCATTTATTTTGGGAGGTCTAATTTTTTTCAGTTTTTTAAATATATCCTGGATATTTTTCCTCTGTCCAAGGAATAACAAGAAAAATGTTTTTTCCATCTGAAAGTTGTCTCTTCACTCTGCTGGTTTTTTTTTTTTTTTTGCTAGGCTAAGGTTTTTAAATTTGATATGATAACATGTGCTGATTTTTTATATTATTTCTTATGCCATTGGGGTTCTGATCAAAAAGTTCTCTCCTACACTTATATCTTCAAGAGTTTTACCTATTTTATCTTTCGGAGGTTTAAGTATTTCTGTTTTGACATTGAAATCTTTGATCTATTTTGAGTTTGATTTAGTACATGATGAGACAGAAGGGTTTAGAGTCAACCTACTGTATGTGGGTCCCCAGCACCGTTTGTTAAAGAACTCTCCTTTCTACAACATGTGTTTTTGGCCCTTCAGTTGAAGATCAATGGCTGAAGGTACGTGGATTGCTTCTGCATCATCAGTTTTTTTCCCATGGATCAACATGTCTGTTTTTCACAACCTTAAATATTACATGTTTTTCTTCTAATAGGAGAAACCCAAACTACAGATAAATGAGGAAGCAAAATAAAGGATAGATATAGGAGACAAAGAGATAGATTTTTTGCAAATGGGAAGAGAGTCTAGAGATGGGGAGGGAAGGGAAAGAAAAAGGATTAAGAAGTGTTATATATACGTACAATTCCCCATGATGATTATGATCATTATGTACTATAAATATGTACTGATAAAAATAGAAGTTTTAAAAAGAAGAAAAAATTTGTAGACATCCAAAGTGAAACAAAAACTGGTTTTTGTGCAAGTATCATGAATTTTATTAATCACTGTAGCTTTATAATCAACTTGAAACCTGGGATTGTGATATCTCTTGCTTTACTCTTCTGGCCTAAGATTGCTTTTGATATTCTTGGTCTTTTCTGGGTCCACATAAACTTTGGCATTGTTTTTTCTAGTTCTGTGAAGATTGATGTTGGTGTTTTGATTGGAATTGTGTTAAATCTATGAATAATTTTTGGTAATGTGGTTATTTTCATGATATTGGCTCTGCCTATCTACAACTGAGGATGTCTGTCCGTTTTCGGATCTCCTTTTCAGTGCCTTTTCAGAATGCTATAGTTTCCATTGTAGACACCTTTTATTTCTTTTGGTAGGTTAAATCCTTTGTGTGTAATTTTTTAAAGCTACTGTGATTGTTTTCCTGGTTTTTTCTTTGTGGATTCATTGTTGATGTAATTCCCAAAGCTTTGATGTATGGACACACTATAGTTTTTCTGTATTGATTTTGTGAATTTGTTTATGAATTCTAGGACACTTGGTGAAGTCACTAGGATCTTCTATGTAAAGCATCATGTCATCTGTGAACAAGGCTACTTTGATTTCCTTCTTTCCTTTTGTATCCCTTGCATTTTATTCTCTTGCAGGATTGCTCTGGTTAAACTTGTGAGTGGTATATCGAACAGAAGTGGGCAGTGTGGGTACCTTTGTCTGTTTCCTGATTTTAATAGGTATGCTTTCAATTTCTCCCATTTACTGTGATATTGAGAGTGAATTTCTCATAAGTGACAGTGTATCAGTTTGAAATGAGGTCTTCTATATCTATTATCTTCCGAGTTTTTGTCATATCTGGATGTTGGACTTTGCCAGGGCTTTTCCGTGTTTGTTGAGATGATGTGAGTTTTGTCTTTACTTCTGTGTGTGTGCTGTGTCCCGTTTATTGACTGTGTGTGCAGAGTCACCCTTGCATCCCTGGGATGAGGCTAACTTAGCCTACTGTGTGCACGTTTCTGTAGTTTGCTGAATCCTGTCTGTCAGCACGGTGTCGAGGGCGTTGCGTCTGTGGTCATTGGAGAGACTGGCCTGTGGCCTGGCTGCTGCTGCGGTAAGTGCCCCTCCGGTTCTGGCACCGGCGCAGCGCCGGCGTCCTGTCTGCATCTGGAGGTGCCCCTTCCCCCCATGTCCTGAAGGGCTCGGAGGGCCTGAGGTAGAGCTTCTCTTAGGTTCTTGCAGAATTCTGTGGTAATTCCTTTGCATCCTAGCTTTTTCCTTCAACTGTTATTTTTTAAATGAGTTTATTAGTGAATTATGTTTTGTCTATTCAGAGTTTACCTTCTTGGTTCATTTTTGGGAATGTATATGTGTCTAGAAATTTCTCCATTTAAGTTTTTCAATTTATTAGAACATAAACTTTTAAAATAGTTTCTTATAATTTTTCTAGTTTGGGGAAGTGCACATTTTTATTTCCCCTTTAAAATTTCTAATTGCATCAGTATAAGTTTTTACTCTTCTTTTGATAATTTTGGTCAAGGGTTTATCTATCTTATTTACCCTTTTAAATAACCAAAACTTTGATTCAGTGATCCTTCATAATGCTTTTTTATAGTCTCAATTTCATTAATTTCTGCTCTAATATTCGTAATATTTTTTTCTCCTGGTTTTGGATTTGGATTTTTGTGTTTTTCTAGGATCTTGACTTGCATCATTAGGCTACTCATTTGGAATCGCTCGTTTCTTTTTAAATGAGCATTCACAGCTATAAACTTCTCTCTTAGGACTGCTTTCATTGTTTCCCATAGGTTTGTTATGTTGTACTTCCTTTGTCATTTGATTATAGGAACTTTTAAATTTCTTCTCTGATTTCTTCTGTGATTTCTTACAAAGCTGAACATGGCATTACTATACAATTCAGCAACTGCACTCCTCAGTTGAGTTGAGCAAATGAGTTGAAAACTGTGACCATACAAAACCCTCATATAGAGGTTTAGAGCTGCTTTTTTCGTAATTCCCAAAGCTTTGATGTAACCTAGACGTCCTTCAGTAGGTGAATCAATAATAACTGGTACACTGAGATGCTAAAATGTTCCTTAGCACTGAAATGAAATGAGCTATCACACCATGAAAAGAAATGGGAAAACTGAATATTGCTAAATGAAAGAAGTCAGTATGAAATTTGCTAAATATTGTCTGATTTAAGCTGTAAGAGAGTCTGAACAGACCAATCTATGGAGATGGGGAAAACACCAGTGACTACGAAGGATAGAGAGGGGGAAGGGTGAGTAGGCTACTAATCTCTGTTAGTTCATTAGAGAGAACAATTGGTGTTTTCTTTGTTTGATTGCTTGATCATTTGTTTCATGTCTAAATCTTATAATCTGAACAACTGCTTTGAAGAAAACACTATGCAATAGATTAACCAGTGTTAATTTCCTATTTTTTTGAAACTCTGTATCATTTTTATCATTTTTTTGTTTTTTAAAAATAAAAGGCACGGAGGAATTTTAAGGCTTCACTGTCCATTGTATGCTACTCTATAATGGTGGGTATATGTCATTGTGTATTTTCCTTGACCTACACAATGTAGAATACAAACAAATGACCCTTGGTAAAAACCACAGACTTTGAATGGAGATGTGTCTGTGCAGGCTCACCAGTGTTAACAAGGCTTAGCACTCCGGAATCTGGGATGTTCACAGTGGGGAAAGTTGTGCTCATAGAGGGGCAAGTGTGGGAACTTACTGAGGTTGCAGTTGGCTTTTACTGTGAAGCCAAAACTTCTGTGACAAAAACCTACTACAAAAATACCGTTTGCCCTTCTTCCAAAAGTTGAAATTAGTGCCTCAAGTGTCTCACCCCAGGAGTAGAATAGGTTTTCTTTTAATCTATGTGTGTGTGTGTGTGTGTGTGTGTGTGTAGCATTACATTTAGTAGAGCTTTAGGTATACTTGCACTTGCTAATGATTCCATTATTAATACCTGTCCAACCTTGGATGACTGTCAGGAGAAACTATGGGAAGAAATCTCCATCTAAAAGAAAAAAGGTTCCATACTTTTAAAAGTTTTTAAAAATTATTATTTTTAGTTTAGAAACCCTCACTATATAAACTTCTTCATTTGACATTATTATTAATGACCTCCTTTCTCCTGCAGTTAAGAGTGGGCAGACTATTGGGAGGTCATGCTGACTTTGGACAGGGCATATTTTATAGGAAGGCCCCATCGAGTTTATTATTAAGCCTGTACATAATAGGGAAAAAACCCTGAAACCTCTATGCACCTATGACCCTTTGTTTCCTGTTTGCATTGTTGTTTATTGCGATGTATTGTTGCCTGACCCACTGCAGATGCCAAGTGTGCAGCCCCTTTTTTGAATTAACAATGCAGCCATAAATTGCATATGCATTTATACACAAAATAAAACATGGGCTATGATGGTGCTCGAGAGAGCATATTGTCTGAAGCTCTTGGATCTCATTCTCAGCACAGATGTGCCAAAGCTGTTTGGCAAAGCCCAGACTGCACTGGATGGAGGGCTGTGCAAAGCCCTCTGGGGCGGGGGCCGGGTTCTCGGCAGAGGTCACTGCTGAGCATCAGGAAATGGCATAGCCCTTCTATGTTTATTGATGCACTGGACTCATATTCTGCAGTATAACTGTGCATGTGGATTTGAGATAGCCAGAAGTATCACTGATGCAGAAAAAGGAGTTAAAAAGAATCATGTTCACAAGTAGCATAGGCAGCAGACTCAGTCTTCTCACAGAGAGCATGTAAAAAAGAGTTGAATTTCTTTTCTCATTGTATTCTTCCAAGTTTCTTCATTTTGCAAATGCAAGCAGATTCTGGATGTTTGAGCTCCACATTGGATAATGTTTCTTTCCCTGCCAGGGGTTTTTCCTTAAAGCATTGTCAACACTGTGCTGTGAATTAGTGCTGAGCTGTCACTGCACAAGGACAGCGTGGGCCTGGGCTGACAGGCAGGGAGCGCAGGGGTGGGTGAGGCCTCGGAGATGCCTCTAGTTCTGCTCTTAATGCGTGTTCTGAACCAGTGTGGAGCGGTGAAGTTACAAAGCCTCTGTGGCTCCCCGTGTGCAGTCTGGAAAGGAGGAAGGTGGAGTTGGCCATGGCCACCATCATCCCTGTTTCCGTCACCCTCCACTCTGTGTAAACAGGTTGGGATGCTGGCTCCAGCTTGGGATGCCCGCTTTGAACAGCCTAACCAGCTTTGTCAGCCTCCCGAGGGCTCACGAGGTGAGTAACTCTCGCCCTCTGCACTGCACGCGGGACAAGCAGACCACATGGGCTAGTGTTTTGTAGTTTGAAAAACATGCCTGCTCATGTGAGCCTTCCACAAACCCTCTGAGGTGAGAGGTGTTGCTGTCAGAGCTTTTAAGTCTGTCTCAGAAAAAGTGCCTGCCAAGATGACACAGTCATGTAGTTTTAGGTGTAGAAGGGACCTTGCTTTGAATCCTTTACCATTTGTTCCTTGTGATCATGAGCATTTTATCTCAGTTTCTGAATTTACACAAAGGAGATCATAATACTCAAAGGAATGTTTTAATATTTGATAAGTCTGCAACTTATAAATGAGTTCATTCCAGGAGAATGTTTGTGAGTCAGATTCCTTTGTAATCCGACCAAGTGAGTCTCCTGCAGTGCACCTATGGAAGTTTGCCACCCCAACATTTGTTAAGTTGTAGGCTTTCTGCAGTGCGCATGAGGAGGCAAAGGGATGTTTTCTGCAATGTATGAAAGTGATTTGCACAATACCAACTATGGAGTAAATTCTTAAAAATGATAGTTAGAATTATTACCATGTCATCAGGTCATCTGATTCTGTATCATCTATTATAGCTTGCATCTATTGGTAGCAGGGATCTTTTTATGATCTCAATTATAACAATGTTTGGAGATTAACATTACCAGAAAATATCAGTTGATGACCAAATAGGTCGTGTGTACTCCAGGACTTCCTGGGAGGCCTCTACTACCCTCCTGCAGGGAGTGAAATCGGAACATAGCCCAAAACAACTAGAATCTTCCCTTCGACACTCCCCAAGAGAGCAAAAACAACCAGCCAACCTTCCGATTTTTAAAGAAGTTATTCTAATAAAAATAAAATAATTTATTTTGGATGATTTGGGAAAGTCATATAAATAAGGAAGAAATGAACAAAATATATTGCATACGGTTTAGTTCCTTGTAAACGCGATTCACCAGGCATGATTCGCTTCCTTTGTGAGGAATTGTGGCTCTTGTTGGTCACCGTTACTAACAGTCATAGGTACAATTCAATGTCTTAAAAATACTCTGTGTGCGTCAACCCTTGGTATTAGGCTTGAGGGAGTGAATCAAAGCGGGAAGACGCCACTAAGTTGACAGCTGTTTTTAAAGGCTTAAATTTCCTTTCAGCAAAAGCCACTGCAAAGCAAAAGCCACTGCAGAGTGTGTGTAGGGGGCTCAGGCCCGGAGTGCGGGAAGCTGGCTCCAGCTTCTTGCAGATACCGTCCCTGTGGACAGGCTGCTCATTCCTCGGAGTCCGTTTTACAGCCTGGCCCCCAGAAGGGACCACCCTGGTGTGGATTTCCGTTTCCTGAAATCTGTGACTTCAAAAGGTGTGCTTATCAACTTGACAAAGTTTCCTCAGAGATGTTACATCAGGCTGTCCTCATCACAAAATACGCTGCACAAAAATCATGGCTCAAGCTACAAGTACTTTCCCCTGAGATTCACAGGCCAACTGCAGGTTGTCTCTGAGGAGCTCACTTTGTTGGGCAGCTCTGGGATCCTGCTTGCACGTGGTATCTAGCAGTCTGTTGGAGACTGCCTGATGCAAACTGCACTCAGCACGCGCAGCTCGATCCGGCCCCTCAGGCTTTCCTCCTCTTACCGGAGCCAGTGGATCAGCATGGGCAGGAGACAGCGGAGGCACCAGGGGAAAGGCCAGTCACACTGGGGCTTTGTAAGACTTTAGTCACAGTGCACTCACTAGCATTTCTTTGACTAACAAGTCACATGATCAAAACCAACCCCAAAGGGTAGCAAGTGTCACACCCACTAAAGTAGGAGGGATTACAAAGTTCTGTGGTAACTTTGTTGGGTGGATACAGAAAGGGCTGAAGAATTGGGCCACTGATGCAACCATCCTCCTCTGGAAATGTAAACTGCATTTTGCCTCTCACGCACATTTACCTTGGTTGGTCTCAGGAGGACATTTCTTCCCCTGATACTTGCCTCTTAGGGAATGGACCTATCCAGAACTGCACAGATCACACATTTATGGCCAGGTTGTCAGCAGTACCTGAGAGTTTGTTGGGGTGAACACTTGGGCCCTATCTCAGATATATTAAATTAAAAACTCTAGGAATAATGCTCAGGATTACTAAAGTTTGGGAAACACTGGTTTGGAGAAAGTTCTTGCCATGGCGTTGCTGATTTCCCCATCCCTATATCCCTATGTTACCTTCTCCTCTTTCCCCAAACTGCCATCGTGGGTTACCTGAACCTGCTGTGGAGGCTTTAGGAGGATGCTAATACCCCAGAGTAACAACTTCCTTAGACAGTAAGTGTGGAAAGCAACAGAACAGACTACTGTCCCAATGGGTACATGAAGCCTCATGTCAAGAATGGAAAACATAGGTAGGGAGTTACAGGCATATGTAGGTATTAACTCTTTAGGTCTGCTGAACAGATACTTACTAGTAGTTGACACATTTGTATTATCTCATTAATAGCATGAACCACTTGACTTCATTGCTAGAGGTAAAAAGAATACAACAGTGCTTCCCAAGATGTCTAAGAGAGTGAAAGTCATTTATGTGGTTGAAAATTATTGCAGAAATAGAAGTGTTGTTGCCTTTGTTAGGAAAGTATCTATCTCAGGGTATGTCAGTATTTTTAGTTTTATGTGTAAGATAAGAGACATCATATTTTTCCACTTTGGAATTAATATAATTATGTTTTTATTGAAAATCTAAAACATGTAAGTGGTACAATCTGATATAATTGAATATAACAACACCTAAAAGGAGATATTGTTTCCCCATTCTCTCTTCATTTTCAGATAGCACAACTAGGTTTGTAAGGTTTAGTCAGCTCTTAAGATCCCTAACATGAAAACATCTAGAGTGTCATAACTCAGCACAATTCTATGTTAACGGTGTGTATCGTGTGTCACAAGAAGCTAAACAAAAGAAACTAAAGGGGCAGGAGGTAATTGCTCACAGCATAGAGGAAGGTATTATCCTGCCAATTTCTTCCTGGAACTGTATGTGTCATGTCCCATGTTTGTGATGTAGTGCAGGGAGTCACTGCTAACCATGAATAGCATTACTGGGATGACAGCAGGTTAAGTGCTAAGGAAATTTGAGTTCTGACACACCAGGCACACACGTAACACAAAAAATATATAATGCATCACTGTGGCTGATTGTGCCTGTACTGACTGAGAGGCTCGTCTATTCATTTGATTATGTGTCTGTGACTTAAATCTCTCTAACAGGTAGTGTTGGGAAAAATCTGGTTCACTCTGGTTGGTGGTACAAAGAGGGCTTTTGGTCTGCTTCTCATATAAATGTGAGGCATAAGCTTCTCTGAGTTTTCATTTACTAGAGAAAATGAGTAGGTAGATTCTAAAAGGAGAGGCAATGCGAAAGCCTTGAAAGCTTTGAAGGTCGCTGTGCGAACACACACAGCTCAGTCAGTTACCTTGGCCAGTGTGGCTGCCACTGTCTGATAACTTGATCCTTTACAGAAGAAAACTCGAGTGACACTTGATTCCTCCCTTTTCTCATCCCCATTCCGTGGGACCTTCCACTGTTTTTCTCAGTGTTTCTAGAATACATCGTTTTCTTACTCTTACTATTTTATTCATCAGTAGTCTGATCCTCTTTTGATCTTTGCCAAGACTACCTGGCTGGCCTCTGTGCCTCCATTGTGGAAGGTCCTCCTTTGCAGGCCATCTGTGACCTTTTTACCTTTGAATTGTAAAGTCTTCACAGCACACTATCTACTATCCATGCTGGCACCCAGCAAACAGTACAAGATGACCCGATGGGCTACGGGAGACATGTTCTTACACGTGCGCTCACATGAATCTACAGAGTACATCACTGGCATAGGAGTGGTGATGGATCTGAGGTAGCCAAGGAAAAGAATGAACTCCACAGTAGTGCAGTGGCCAGCAGTGCCCTCGTGTACCTGCTCAGCGGGGTTAATGGATGACACTGTGCAGTGTTTACCAAACAAGCTTCAACAAGTAAGTAACCTAAAAAGAAATAATAAGCAATGCAGAGCTGGAATTTTTGTCTTCTTTTGGTACAAGCACTTTATCAGTTATATTATGGGCCAGAAATAATCATGATCTAATTAAATCTGACAGAGGCATAAAACAAAATAGGCAATTGTCAAGATTGTTAACAATGAGTCTCTTCTACAGCGTATCAGTGAAATCCTTCCTGAGATAGTAACTATTGGTAGTAACAGACGTGCATAAGATGTGCAACCTACATTTGTGCATAGTTTTTTCTCAGCTTTCTTTACTGTTTGAGCATAACTGATAAACAGAATCATATATTTAAGGTGCACAGTATTATGTTTTGACATATATTATGTTATGAAATGACTTCTCCAGTCAAGCTAATTAACATATCCATCTCTTCACATACTTGTAGCAATTTTTAACTTTTCTATTAGAAACATTTTGTAATGGTCTCAGAACATACTCTTAAACAGTGTTGACATCTCCCAGAGACAGATTAAAACTGGTGAACATCATTCTAGATGACTTCTCGATATCTCTAGACATTACTGCATTTTTAAGAGTGAAAAGCTTGCAGTGCTGTGAATACTGCCATGTAACCTGCTGTTTCACCGAATGGAGTGTGGTATGCACCATTTCACCCTAACAAATTAATGCCTACTGTGTGTGTAACTTTTAAACTGATGAGCTACACAGCGAATCCCTGACTCCCACAGGGCCTTTCAGCCTCCCCACTGTGGCACACCGATGCCTCACGCCAGCTTCGGCTCCAGCCTTGGCTCCAGCCTTACCTGTTGACTGTCCTCCGCCTCCTCTCCTGGGATTGCGGGATGAATGCTTATGATCTGTGGGACTTGGGCCAGTCGCCTTTCTGGGTCATTTTTGGGCTCTCTTGAGCTGTCTCTCAATCCCTCCCTCCGATGGCTGATTTCAAACTTCTGGAGTCAAGCAATCCTCCTACCTCAGCCCCCACTGCTAGCAACCACAGATCGGCAACACCATGACTAGCTTCTCTCCCTTCTTAAACAGAGGCTGGAATGTAATCTTTCAACTCTCATAAGTTAAAAGTGTTGACTTTAAGTCCCAGAGGATTAGGCAGTTTATTCACCCCAAGTAGTGGTTCCAGAATGCTATAATTTCAAGTTGCATGCCTGAATTCATACATGTTTCTAAGTTGTGAACTAGTACCTCATACCACTTTGCATGTGTCACCTTCTTCTGGTCCATGCACTTTAACTTGCTGACTATATGATGTGATCGGCTGGGAAGAGGTGCTTATAGCATGCGGTTGCCCCAGGTTCCAGTCCTTGGTTTTAGAAAGTTGTGCACTTGGTTGGCATCACGTGCAGGAGGGGGAGTGCCTTGCCCACCATCCTGCAGGGACCACGGCCCTCCTTGGTCTCGGATTTTCCTCAGGGCTGTCTTCTTCCTGGCCTCTGCTTGGCACCTAGTAAATGACACCATGGTGATTTTCCACAAAACCAGACTTTCAGTTTGGAAGTGGATCCCAAGGCAGTATCTGTTTAGTTGTATCCCTCATGTCAGTTCAAGCCAGAAGTTCTGAGTGGGCTGAAACTTTTAGTAAAACATTAGTTTTCTCATTTTTTTTTCCTTTTGTGCTCCTCCAAGTCTCTGCATTTCTTGGCATTACAAGAAGCTGAAAGAAACTGAAAACCTGGAAAAAAAAATCATTATCAGGAAGCAGTGTTCCTCACATTTTCCACTGTAAAATTTCACCTGCTGTTCTTATGTATGACAGTTATCAATCTTGGAGTAGAGGAATGTCCTACAGAGTGTTTTACAGACTTTATCTTTAATTCTTTGGCCAGAGAGGGAAGTGGGAGGGAAAATCAAGAACACACCTTACAAAGTCACCACTCAAAAATGTATGGCATTTTAGGATTGCTTTCCAAACAGCTGCTTCAGCTGGGAATTTCTCTGCAGTAGACTTGCTCAGTCTGGAGCCGGGTAGGAGACGAGTTGTTGAATAGTTTTTGGCTGTGGTGCTGCTGACTATTTTGGGGGTAAAATGTCCTCTTGATATATAGTTCAGAGCCTGGAAAACCATAACCTTCTGTGCTTGTCTCCCAGCTGGAGAAGCAGAAAGGAGGCTGATCCCACTTGCCTTCTTCACTTAGCAGAATGAAGAGGGTGCTGCCAGCTGTGAGAACGTCGGCTTCGAGAAGCGACATGCTAGTTGCTGCCCCTCTCCTCCCATTCCTCCTTTTATTCTCTCCCCCAAAATCATTAAATACAAAAGCTATTTGAGTGCAGGGATAGGTTACAAATTTAAATGCACAAGAGTCAAGAATTATAGAACTGAAAGTCCTCAAGGGGCATTAACTGCCATTTTTCTATCATTTTAGTAAGCTATTCATTTAAAAGCCTAATTTGTAATCACAAATACTATGGGAAATTTTGCTATGCTAACCTCTAGCTTCAGGTTTTTTCTGACTTGGTTGGTGGTTTTGAAGGTTGTAACCATTCAGAAATTTGTTTTTAGCATTTAGCAATTCAGATCACTGATGGATTGAGTTACTTATCAGCCACATTCTTCTCTACTCCCCTTCCTTCCCAATATAATAAACTTGACAAAGTCTAATGAGGGCACATCTATAAGTATAAGATTACATAACCCCGCTTGTGCTGTTCTCATTTACTTAGCTGATTTATATGGTCCAATGAAGACTTGTTTTTACCTAGAGAGTAGTAACAGGGAGATATGTTAACCAGTAGTAAAGATTTTATTCAGAATTTGTCTCTAAAGGATCACTCTGGTTGACTGAGTGCACTAAGGACCCCAATTAACGTGTTCAGACTTTTTGTCCTGTGTTTGTAGGTCCTTGTCACTTGGCTATAGGCTTAAACATGTGATTTGCTTTATTTAGTCACATGCTTTAGCAAATGCAACGGGCAGAAGCTTGGAAACCCCTGGAAATTTTCTACTTGTTCTCTTGAGAACATGCCTGGCCTAGCCTAGATTTGTAAGAGAGCCATCATCCCAGCCAAGGCCAACCTAGACAAGCCAGCCTCAAGGCCACACTCTAGCTAATTGTGACTACATACGATGAGCACGTCTGGCCCAGATCAACAAAACCAGCCCACTTGTGGACTTAACATGGATAATTAGATAATGTTGCTTTGAGCCAGACAGCTGCGGCATGTTGGGAAGAATTTTTGTGACAGCCGAATGGGTACACCTTCCCATCCGCTTCCTAGTAGCTCATGTCATTAAGCTGTTCTCCTGCTGTTCTGTAACCCCTGCTTATAAAAGTCACAGCACCCCTTTGCACTTTGATTCTTATTTTATACTCCAGGGAGCTATTTGGATTTCAATGCCTAGGATTAGGTCTAGTTCTCACAGTCCACTTCCCTGCCTCTCCTTCCGTCCCCAGCCCCTTTCCCATTTGAGACTTGGCTAGGGAAAGCAGCAGCTCTGAAAACCTTAGGTGATGATGTGAGTAAGGTCTTCATTCCCCATCTAAAAAGGAGCTAAAGTCAGAAGTGTTTCCTGACGTGCACCAGCAGGGAGAAAGCCTCTGTCAGGAGCAGTCTCCACTTGAAGGCACATCTCGAAAGGCTTTATCCACTGCACTCATTACTGTGAGAAATACCATCTTTTCAGCGTGAGGACAAATCGTCTCCTCTCAGCCTGCTTCAGAGGACCCAGATTCCACACCAAAAATTTCATTTCTGACTACAGAGGGTTTTAATGATATCATACGCCTCACAATCTGTTCCTAAGTCTGTTCGTATATAGTTTCCATTTACCAATTAATAGCCAGAATTAAGGACCTTTGTTAAAGAGCATTAATGACAATAATAAGGGAGTAAGTATCATTCCAATGGCCAACTCTGATAAAATGTAAATTGAAGCTGTATGATCATGTATATTAGATTTATTTTTCTGAACTGAATTTTGATATTATCAGACTTGAGGAAAACCCAGCTTGAACAAGATAAATGTCACCTATAATGATCAATAGCATGTATATAGCCATTGCAACTCTAGGGTGAATAGCTATTTACATAGAAGGCATAGATTCTTCTATTAGGAGGTTGGGCATTCAAGTGCTGGAATTTAGAAATTTTTATTAAAAAATGGAAAGTGCTCTCTGAATGACTAGTATGATGAACGTTTGAGCCTTTGGCTGACAGGAGTTTTCAAAATGCCAGTTACGAATTGGCAAAGCAAAGAGGAAAGGATGGGCCACAGACCTGTCTCGAAATACATTCCTACAAAATATAAGTCTTATATTGTTGATGGACTTTGCATATGTGTGTATTTCCACACCAGGTTGCTAACTGGTACTTCACACTGCTTCATTGTGCATGTGTCACCCTGAACAGTTGCTCAAGAGCTGTATGACTGTGCTCACGGGGAGGGGCAGGTTGAGCTGGCTGGACCTGTGTCCAAATCCGTAGTCCTCATTTGTTAGCTTGGAAAGCTCTGCGTTTCAAGACTCTCCTATGTAAAGCCAAGAGTGGGCAGGTCATAGCTGACATGGCTTCTGATGAGAACTGAGTGAAACAGTGTCTGTGTGTGGGGAGGGCTCTGGAGCAGTGTCAGCACTTGATAAATATTCAGACTCTATTTTGACCCTGCTTTCCCCTCTGTTTTACTATCTAGAGAGGCTCCTGGTGTGCCTTGGTGGGGAGGACTGGAAGTGTGCAATATTTTTAAGCATTCAGAATCCTTGGGGTAGCTCTCCATGAAGCCAGAAGCTAGCTAATGAAGCCTGATTTCTTGGGCATTTGCCTCTTATGGCTGACTGACTTGTTAACTGAATTATTCAAAGATTTTCATAATATGTTTGAATTTCTTATATTCATTCTGTGGCTAATGATTCCTAGCCAGGCCCAGTACCTCATTTGAGTGAGAGAAACAGATTTGTTCAAAAGATGAGGATTTTTTTAATTTAAGAAAATGAGTATTATATCCTGGTGGAACCTGTAATTAATTGTTTGGGACTCATTTGAAACTGGATTATTGGGTCCTGACAGTGAATCTAGATAGACAGCTGAGGAAACAAACTGTTTATTGCTGTATTTTTTGAGAATTTTAAGAACCAATGCTCACAAAAGTGGAGGAAGTTGCATACCTGAGCATTATAGTCTCCAGGGGAAAAGTTATGCTGGTCATTTTAAAGCCAGAGAGCAAAATCTGCAACTCTCATTTGTCTAACCTCCTACGAATACCATTATTTTATGCTATCATTGAATTTAAAAATACAGTCGATAAAGATGTCATATCAGCATTGGGGGTGTTTGTCATAAGCTCATAGCCCTTGTGTTCTGGACTAATCGTCTGTCACAGAGAGGAGCCCCTGAGAGTCCCCTAAAGTGTTAGGTGCCTGCTTTTAAGTACAAACATGCATAAAACATTCCCGGGGTGATCTCCAGAGAGACACTTGTGCTCCTGAATAATGACCCTATTTGAAATAACTGCTGGGATCCCATTAAAATACAGTGAGCAGAAATTTTTCCTGAGTTGGTCTGAGTAACATTTTTCTATTTTAAGAAGAAGGAATGGTGGATTAGATGTGTTATCAAGAAGGGAGCTGTTCCCTATCTGTATCCTAATTCTTTTCTTTCCCTGATCAGAAGTCTTTGAGAGATCAAAACAAAGCCCTGTTAAATTTTATCTCTTAAATTTTGACCTACTCTCACACCAAGAATTTTTTTCTATTGGCAGCTACTTTAGCAGGAGAAAAAGATCTGTCTATAGATGACTTTCTACTTGAAGGTAGGATGTGGAGAAGCGAAGTTCCCAGGTTGAGGAGTGTACAATTCATTCTGTCACTCACACGCCTTGTTAGCAAGACCTTTACACACGTGGGCTATTCGTCTCCAAACGATGTCACCTGCCCCGCTCCTCTAGCCTTGGAGATGGTTCATTTCTTAGAATGTTTTTTAAACTTGAATATTTATACTGTTTTCTCTGAGAGAAATTTTCTGTCCAGAGCTGCTGTATTTTTGAGACTATTTTCTTTCCCAATAAATAGAGTACTTTGAGAACTACATCTCCAGGGAATGTTGCAGGAGACACGTGTGTATCAGATTAGTAGCTCCCACCCCGTGGGACGTGGACTTTGAGATGGGGGAGCCATGGCAAAAGAAACATGTTCATTAATTTCCTGACCATGTAATATGCCTCTCCCATGGATATTTATTAGTTCTTTGTTTCAAATGTACATATGTGGTTATTCTGAAGAAAATACAAGTTCACTTAAGGGTGTTGCTGGATTCCTAAGCTTTACTTAAAGTACACCTATTGCATGTAATTTTTCACATAAATCAGAGCCCTTGTGTTTAAAATGTGGTGGAAGGGGCCCTTGCCCTAAAGTGGAAAAAGTGGAGATGACTTTGTTAGAAAAGTAATCCGAGTCAGTAAGAAAAAAAAAAGATTTGTAGGAAGACTAATAAACTGAAACAGGAGAATTAGAGAACCAGATACATAAAATGGAAAGAAGCAAGGTAAGCTAGTAAACAGTTTCGGTCAGCAGTTGTATTGCATCTGGGGGATTCAGCTGCATGCTCTGCTTCCTCTGGGAGGTGCAGAGACCTTTCTGCCCCGGGGGCCCCGGCGCTGTGCTCTCCTGACTTCAGGGCTGCCGGGCTCTCCCGCAGTTTGCAGTCTGGCACGGACAGCTGGACCACTCGGCAGATCCTGTTTTGGGTTATCAGAGTCTCTCTCTTTCCACATTCTGCCACTTATCAGGGCTTAAAATACATCTAAAATGGTGGGTCAGGGCTCCCTAGAACACAAAGGCTAGTCTTCTCAAGGTTTAGGTCTAGCGCTGACATGCACCATTCCTTCTACGTTCTGTTGAGTAAAAGCAAATCACAGGTCACCCCAGAGTCAGCTTGCCTCAGCATCGTTCATTTACATAAGGGAGTAAATACCTAAAGGCAAGGTTCTTTGAGAACCATCACTGGGATGCAGCTATCAGACCCTGTTATGGCAGAGTCCAAAGAGCAGCGTGACCAGTTTAGCTGCTAGACACACAAACGCCAGGGCTAGGCTCTAGCTTACTTGCTCCTGTTACTCCTCCTTTCTGAGCGTGGCTGCAGTATTTGACCATTCCCGCAGTGTGCTGAGCCAATATATATGTCAAGAGGTTAGCCGTCAAAGAGCAGGGAACGTGACTTCTTCCTCCCTGCTGCTTTCTGTTTAGAAGTCAAGGGCTTCCTGTTTGAAGATTCGGTTGACTGTTTGAAGATTCGGTTGACTGCATGACCCTGTTTGCCTGAGATGATCCTAGTTTGTGCTTATTATTCTGGCACGATTTTTGACCAGGCCTCCTTCAACTCTTAAGAACTTTCTAGTGTGAATGATAAATTATCTTGTTATCCTATGACCAAGACGCACACAATGAGAAGTATCCAAAAGTAAACACAGTGTTCACACAGGCTGTCAAAAAGATGGAAAATGCCATTTCTACCTCTGTTGGCTTCAAACTCTAGCTACAACCACTCCAGTGGCTACAAACACTCCTGTAGCTGGATCTAAGAAAAAACAAAAAACATCTGGCCAGACAAGGACAGTTCTGTGAAGTGCCCTCCTGTTTAAAGAAGGGTGTGGGCAAGGGAACAGTACATACGTAACCATGGACAGAATTCATGAAGAGCTTTACTTCCAGCGTTCATTTCCCCTTGTTAGCAAAAGTTTTGTTCGTGTCTGTGAGTTTTTCTCCCCAAAATGATGATCCTTCTGTACCCTCATGTCTCTTTTGAGAAGCATGAGGTTTTATTGTTTGTGTTTGCTTTTTGTAAATCCTATAATGGGATTGAAAATAGCCCATAGTTCCTATTATGGGATAAAAACAATCTAAATATGTAGGAGAAATCCCTTCTGTAGAGCACCAAAGCCTTAGGCCTAGGATAAACGTGTGTCGGACTGGGTACATTATCACAGATTGTGCTTATTTCTCCATTCATAAGCCGAGGGGCTGAGGTCAGTTCAGTGATAACATAGAGCCTCCAAATTCCAAAAGACCTCCAGAAAGAGCGGGTGTACTTAAGGAGGAGTCAATGCTTTAGCCATGTCCTGGAGTTATAGGCTAAAAAGAAACTTTAAACTTTACATGGGATGGCTAATGGTGTAGGGGAAGTTTAGAGTATCTTAGAAATACATTTTGGGAGAGCTGCCCTATTCCAAGGTTCTGAGGGGGTCTCTTCTTTAACCCTAATTAGGTGAAAGGTGGAAACCAAACCAGGGTGTGTTTTTTCATGTTTAGGAGCAAATTAAGTTTGGGGGCATGATAAAGAGCTACACACCACATTCGACACTTCTCCTTGGGGTCCTAGTTTTGACTCTGAGGAGGTGAGGTTGTTTGGGGGAGCTCGTTGTAGTGAAGGGACTTGTGCCCGTGGTGCAGAGACCTGTCTCTCAGGCTGACCTGGTCATGCTCTTCAGCTTCTGTTCCCGTTAACGGACACAGTGCTGTCTCATGATCGTGGCATTCCAGCCCTGAAAGTGTCTCAGAGCTCCACATGGAAATATATCTTGAGTCTAGACTCTGAAACTATTACAGTATAAATGTTGAGATGCTTTAAATAGCTCTCATTAAGGGTGGACTATGGCCCTGTGCTCTTCTGTCATGTCTGTGGTTGTGGAGAATGGAATCAGATATATAATAAAAGTTTTAGAAAACTTGATGAATTAGTTGCTGATTTTCTGCGAATTTCAAGAGTTTGGGCCTGGACCTTTTTGGTTTTATCCTGCTGCAATGCCAATGACATTTATTTTTTCTTGAATATTTTGCTAGTGAATCTTGAAGATTCTAAATATCATTTATTTGAGGTACTGCTTTTGTCAGAATCCCATGGCAAAATGCTCCTCCCTCTCTATGGAATAATTGTTGTTTATTTAAGACTGCCATGGACTTGGGGAAAGCTTACACAGTAGTTGTTAATGCTAGTCTTTCAAACTGGGAATCTAGATATACCAGTATAAAAAGCTGGAGTGGTGAAAGGAGGCTTTTTCTGTGTCTCTCCTACAAATGTTGAAAAGTATTTATGGTTTTTTATGAAGTGCAGACGGCTTTCAAATGTCTTTCCCCAACCTCTCTGTGCGTTGTTTGCACACTCTGAACGGCTGCGATGAGCAGTTCGCACTTCGCGGGTCAGGACGGCAGTGAGTACTGGTGTCCTACTCCACTGCCCGTGGACCTCCTTTCCAGGAGGAAGAGGAGGCATAATGAAATCCGTCTTGGAGGGAGCTTAAAATAGTGCCCATGTGTCATTTTGAAGCTAGGAATCTGGATCTGGCTAATGAGATACTATCAATCAGGAGATAAAATTAAAATCCTACATTAGGAACTGCTCCTGCAAGAAAGAGTGGCTTTGATAGCAGCTGTTTTCTGTTAGGACCTATTGTGTTTTTCAGCAGAAAATTACATAGATCAGAAATGTACAGTGAACAATGGCCCCAAGCAAGTTTGTACCTGAGATTGTTGTCCTCTGAACGTATCCCATCTTACAAGGGACACAGAGGGAGCTCTGAGCAGAGACAGTGCACTTTCCAGGCAGTTTCTGCTCCTCCTCGAGGCTCACAATCCCCTTCAGAGAGACAGACGTATTGGGGTCCTGGCTAAGGAAGTGACCCTGCAATCTCTGAAAGAGAAGGTATTAACGCTTTGACCTGTCTAGTGTCTCCTCACAGCCCACTTTTGATTGGCTCCAGAATTCATTAAATCTTCAGAGGGAAGGAGGTAGCTGGAGGTGGGACAGAGGGAGGGGACAGGAGGAGCCTGAAGCTCAGCTAGCAGGAAGTCTGTGTCTAGGGAGGAGGGGACACTCAGACTGCGAGGCTCAGAGACAGGTCATGCGTCCTGCAGCCAGGAAGTTAGACTCGTGCACTCCCAGACTGCTCCACACCGGTGTGCTGGCCTTGTGGAAAAGAGTGTGCTCACACCCCTCCCCTTTTTCCTTCTCTAACAGATGACAGTAATAAGGAGAACTGAAATCACTCACGTTCGCATATGAAAGAGAACTGTCTATTTAAACAAATAGAAAAGACATCGCCCAGTGCCGTCTGCTGAGGTACAGTGATGTTCCGTGACAGGTTTTGGAAAGCACGTGAAAAGGCTTCATCTGCGCTGTCCTTTCTAGTTAGTCAAGATATAGTTGTGTCTCCCATGTCTGATGTGGATTCTTGAATCATGTAATTATTTTTAATTTATCTCTAAAATTAAGCATCTCAAATACAATTTTAATTGGGATTTCATTAGGTACTTATTATGCCATGTGTCAAATATGGTTGATTATTCTGAACAAGGATAGAGAATTTGAAAACGATAGTGGGAGAATGATGGGTACTTCTGAAAGCTGATGGTACTCAATAAATATGTCTTAAAATAATCAGTTGATATATAATTAATGTAAGTAATTACTGCAATTAAACTCTATTTAAGGAAACCTGCTGTGCTGTTTCCCATCCTAAGCTTAAACATGATTGTTGTTCTTTTGCCCAAATAAAATTAATGTAATGAGAAAAACAAAATAAATATAGGTTTGGATAACAGAGAGGAAAATATTTTCCTTTTATTACAGTAAAATGTAATGAAGAGAAAAATTTACTTTTCTGAGGTATTTTCATCTGGATGAGGGAAAAACAGGTTGCTGCTCTGAACAACCCCACAATGAAAAATCAAGATGGGGTTCTGCCATGGACCTCTGACCATGTGTTGCTGTTTTCATTTGTCTCTGTAAGTGAAGCATGCAGGGAGGTGGCTGGCCTTGGTAAATATTCCAAAAACGTCACATTGCACAGTTAATGTGGGTCAGGTCTGTTTCGAGTTTTGGTGAACATGAATGATTTTATAGTGATGATGGCAAAACAAATATAAAGGGAGAAGAAAACCAGCAGATTCAATTAAGTATGTTCCCTTCATCAAAATAAACATTTCTGACTTTGCTTCTGGGAAAGGGAGATAAAAGGCATCAGATTTACCCTTTTGCCTGACTCAGTTTGAAAGCACACCAGACAAAACATGAGGATCAGTTTTTTGGTACTGGACATCAGGCAAAAGGGCCAGTTTACTGAGAGACAGGAAGCAGATGAGATGAGATATGGCTTTCCTAGCCTACTTTTCCTGGAGAGTTTTCAGGCTGTGGTGGGTGACAGGTAACACAAGGGGAACTGGGCAGTTTCCTGACATAGGGATAGAGCTAAGAATCTCAATAGATAAGGTGTCTAGAGTTTACAGGGCAAGAGACCAGACGAGAGAGATGTGCACAGAGAAAGCACTTCAGAGATCTGTGGAGAGCTCTAAAGAAGCTTAGCTGAGTAATGGTCAGTGCATGCTAGCAGAGAGGCTAAAGGGCTGCAGGAAGGCCTGTCTGAAAGAATCAGGACAAAAAACACAAAGGGCTAGGAATTGGGCTTTTTCTTACCAGCAACAGTAGAAAAGCTAATAACATATCATGACAAAATTAATTGCCAACTAAACACTGTTTTGTTCTCAACAAAGCTTAAAAGAAAGACTGAAAGTGACCCATTTACTTCTCTTCAGCTCTGTCAGAACAAAGTTCAAGAATATGTATTGGTACACAAGAATATCTAGCACCTAACAAGGTAAATTTACATTACAAACTACTGAAAGTACAAATAAATAGGAAAATATGATCCATGAATAGAAAACTCAGTCGATTGAGAAGACTAACTTCTCTTACTGAAAAATGAGCAGTGAGTCAAGAATAACCATAAATCTGGACAATATTGGGGAAAAAAGCAGATATTTATGACTTTTGAAATCCAAAGCAAAAATGAACTGACAATCATGATAACATTGAGAATCTGACACATTCCTGCCCAGAGCTGTTCCCTTTCAGCTAGATTGACTGGTAAAATAGTCCTACTGCGTGAAGCAGGCTTTGAAATCCAGTGGCTTCTCTGTGAGAAAGCTGTCACCAGAATTTTTTTAATGAAAGATGAAAAACCTATGTCCAACAGTATTCTCTGTAAACGTTCTGATCTTAGAAGAAAGCCTGAGGAAAGTCACTAACTTCCCATCTGAGTTACAGTCTCATTTGGGACAAGTAACAGAGTAATGAACCAATCAGAAGTTAAACAGAGATCCTAAATATGAGACAGCCATAAAGGGAATTGATAACAGTTTTTACATCCCTGCCAACTTCATTATATGGGAGGCCTAAGGCAGTCCTGACTGTCCACCTGTCTAACCTTGACTAACTGGGAATTTACACACCTGTGCAAGGAAGATGCAAGAGAACCCAGCAGAAAATGAAAACTGGAGTATCTTACTTCCTTTTCTCATTGCTGAGACAAAATACCCAACATGCAAGTTATAGGAGGAAAGATTTATTAGGTTCACAGGTTTTAGTCCAGCAGTGCTGGCTCGAAGGCAGGGTGTCATGGCAGACAGGCATCGCAGAGCAGAAGCAGTTCACGGAGGGCAGAAGGCAGCAAATGCAAGTTGAAATTGACAAGCCTCTTTCCGTCCGGCTACTCACCCTGAGGGAAGATAGCTCTCACACCCTTGATCCTGGCATTGCACCACGAATCTGTCCCAGCACCGCACATTCTAGATCCAGCCACCTCTGAGAAAGCCCCACTTGTGACCAGAAAAGGCTTTGGGGGACATCTATATACAAGCCATAACATGGAGTAAGGCTAAAGTTCTTTCAGTTTCAAAATTTTGAAGAAATCTACATGCAGATCCAGTGATTAGCAGTGTAAGACTTCTTGGCTCAAAGAGTTTGAGCAAAATCTCTGATGAGTCATTGGCTTACTGTCACAAGGAAGTATGACCACAGAGAAGCCAAGTGTAAAAAGAGACGTAAGACATCCTGAGCAGAGACATCAGGGGCAGCAGATGGTAGGGGAAACTGATTCCACAGATTTAGTGTTAAGTTTCTAAAACAAGACAGAAAACTAGCAACTGTTGGAGAAAATGTCTAAATCCATAATCATTATATTATATCAGATGTTCAGTTTTGAACAAAATAATGAAACATATAAAGAAACAGGAAGGGGTGACCTGTACTTGGAAAAAAATCAGCCAGAAAACTATTTGTGTGGGTCCAGATGTTTGATTTAGCTAAGAAATGTTACAGAACAGTTGCAAATATGTTCAAAGAACTAAAGGAAGCCAAGATAAAAGAACTAAAGGAAAGCATGATGACAAAGACATAGTAATATCACCAAATGGAATATGAGGAAGTCCCCTGAAGAAGAAATGATGACCTCAACTCGCCCTGACATAGGTTCTTGACATTCATCACAGATAAAGAATTGCTGGATGCATCAGGAGAGGCCTATGTAGATTTATGAGGGAGGGTTAGGAAGTAAAGAATAGGCAAAGGGTTCCAGCATGAGCAAACAGAGGGACTCCCTCAGATAAAGAGGTTCAGAAGACCCAGGTCCAAGGGAGTATGACCTCTATCCTGAGTTCCTACCTCTGGAAGGATCTTACTGCTTGAGGGACAATGGGTTTCTTATGGGGGTACCCTTATGAGGTAATTACTCCTTTGGGGATGTGACCTCATTATGGAGTGGTCTGCGAGGCTCTGCTTTTGCTAGAATCTGCCACGATTGTAGATTTCCAGGAATCATTCCATGGAGTCTGGAATTGGACATTGTAGGAATAAAAAAAAGGCAACTTGGTAGCCCTCTAAACCTTGAGAATTACTTCAGTTACTCTTACTTTGATGTTCCATTCTTGAAGGGAGACTAGATAAGCTAGGTAAATGTAGGATCAATGCTTACAGTACAGATACTCCCTAAGTGATTAAATGCCTGTGTGTAGAGTGACTAGATGACTTATAAAATGAAGGCAGAGATACCCAGATTTATCCTGTTTGTAGTTACTTCTGAGCAACTATGGGTCAACTTCTAGGTCTCTAACTGCCTTGGAAGAAAACATCAATCATGCTATTAGTGAAAAACAAGTTAAGGATGCAGGGACTTACTTGTTGTCTGTCCTTGTGGTGGTTTCTGACTGTGTCAGTAATGAGGGAATGTCAATACAGAGATGCATAGAAAAGAACATCCTGAAAATTGGGGAGATGAAAAGCATGGTAATTTTAAAAAAAAAGAAAGAAAGAAAGACCATTATAGGAACTTGGAAAATTTGAGCAGAATCATCAGTTATCATCAAGCAGACCATTAGAAACTCACCAGTCTGAAGACCAGAGAGGGCACAGAATGAAGGAAAAACGAACAGAGTCTTGGAGGCCAATAGTTCAACGGCAAGTTTACCAGTGTGTATATATATATATATATATATAATGGGATTCCTAGAGAAGAGAGAGTGAGAACTAGAAAACATATTTTTAGAAATAATGACAGAAAATTCAGAACTTGGTGGAAAAAAAGCCTAGACGCTAACAGTTCAACAGACCCCATATAATAGGATTCCCAAGAAGAAGGAGAAAAAAGTAAAAAGATTATTTTTAGAATTGACAGATGTTTTAAAAAATGATTAAAAACTCAATCTATAGATCTAGGATGTTCAGCAAACCACAAGTAGGATAAACAGAAAGAGATTCACACCTAGTCACATTATAGTTAAATGTGTAGAAAGACAAAATCAGGAAATCTTAAGAACAAAAAGATTGATCAAGTACAATGGAACCTCAAGAAGATTCACAGCTCACTAGTCATCAGAGATAACACCAGAATCAGTGCAATATGCATTCACAATGCTGAAAGAAAAACAAAAGTAGAAACTCGATTGGCCAGAAATTACGTGTCTAGGAAAGTTACTCTTTAGGAGTGAAGAAAGGCATTCTGACATAACTGAAGACTGAATTTGTTTCTAGAGGAAGTTCTTTCATTGAAAGAAGTGACATTAGATGGTAGCTAAAATTCACCTATTTTTTTGAAACTAGTAGATCTGCAAATGGTTTAGTGAGTAGGTAAATATAAAGACTGCACAAATATTTTGCCTTAAGTTTTAAAAAAGTGATTAAGGTAAAGGGACTGCAGGAAATTTTGTTTTACTAGAATGAAGTTGATACTAACATGAAAGTAGACTGTCATAAATTGAGATTTATATTGTAATCCTAGATCAGTCACAGGGTGGCTAAAAAGATACTATAGAAAAATCAACTGATATCTCCTTCTGCAAAAGGTGGATAAACAGGGACTAGTTTTACATACTGCCTGAAGCAACCAAAGGCAAAAACTTCATCCATACAAAATATATGAAACTGTTTTTCCTTTTTTTGGTACTGGGAATCGAACCCAGGACCTCACCCTTGTCAGGTGGGTGTTGTGCTGCACAGTTACATCTCCAGCACTGGAAAATACAAATGAGGAAATTACAAAAGGTTATGAAAAAAGTTCTGAGGGAAGGTGGAATGTTCATTATTTTGGTTGTGTGATGGTTATGCCTGTGTACATGTACCCAGTTGTATCAGACTATGTGCTTTAACCCATTGTGTCAAAGGCTGCAATTTTTAAATTTTTTGCATGAAATCCATATATGTAACCAAAAAAATTCCAATAACAAGAATTTGAAGAGAAAAACTTTAATTATGTTCTATTGTTATGGGCATTCCAAAAATGAAACAGTAGGTATTTAAAGGTTAAATATATACAATATATTATATGTAATAACAGCTACATAAAACTGTTAAAAGTATATCTGAAAATCAGGGATCCACAAACTTAAAGTACATATACACTTGTATCTAACATCATACAACTTTGGGAGCAGAAGTTAAAAAATCATTTCATGTTAATTTGGAATTCTTTGCAATA
>PVJX010003041.1:0-115655 GCA_004027295.1 Dolichotis patagonum | reverse complement strand
GAGCAGGGTAGCATCTCTCTGACTCTTCTTTGGCGTCTCTGTCTCCCCCAGCTAGGGAAAGTTCTTTACTTTAAAGGTCTCATGATTAAATGAGCCTCATGCAGATAATGCAGACAAATTTCCCTTCTCATGATCGTTAGTAACAGGTTTCCATGTGAGGTGACACAGCCACAGGTTGTGAAGACTGAGGCTTGGACACCCTCGAGGATTCTGGCTGCTGCACTACCTCAGGGCACATTATCTAGTCAGGTCTAATGTGCTGGCAACGCTAATGAGAAGATATTCTGTGAAGGTAGATGACAGAAAGAATATGAAACATAGAGAAGGGAGTCAAGGTGTTCAAAGTGTTTACATTTTATGCTTCTTCTCTCGCCCCTCAAGCAAACAGGGCACATTCCCCGAGTACGTTCTGCGCACACACACACACACACACACACACACACACGGGTGGTACACTGCACAACTCAGGAGAAAGTCCTAAAGCTGCTCAGAACACGAACTTCACAGCTATGCCTGGCATCGCTGCTCTTCTTCTCCAAGTTGCTTGCCACTGTCTACACCTCCAGCCGGGGAAGGAAGAAGGTTAACCCATGGCACTGGGACAAGAAAGGAGGGAATGGAATAAAGGCATTCTCAGAGGAATGTCTCTTAAACACACTTGTAGCCCAACAAGGAAGATCTCATTTGTGAATCCCTGGCCACCGCCTGCTAGGCTGTTATGTTTAATCCTTCGCATTTTGAGTGTGTCAAGGTACTCCTTAAAAAGGTTTGTTACATAAGCCATTTTCACTCTACTAAGCTCATTCCGTTCAACAATGCCAGGGGTACAATGCCAGGTAAGTGACCAAGAAAATATATGTGAACCAACCATTGTGTGAGATTTCATTTTGCGGGCCGGGGATTTAGCTCAGTGGCTTAAGCACCTGTCTGGCAAGTGCGAGGTCGTGAGTTTGATCCCCGGTACCAAAAAAAAAAAAAGAGAGATTTCATTTTGCTAAAGGTCAAGACAAATTATCATGAAGTCTTCAGAGATGCTATTACATGGCTGCTGGGGACAAAAGATTTCTTCTCAGAAGGCTTCTTAGAAGCAAAGCATGCTGTGTCCCAATCCTCAGCTAACTTTTAGCTAATGACTCCTGCCTTTTCTCCCTCCAGCGCTGCTTATTAAAAGGAGAGCACCTTCCACAGTGCGGCTGTCAGGGTGAACGGGTCAGTCACTAATCCCAAACTGTGCGCCCTGGGGTGCCGGCTGCAGAGTGAAGAAATACTTAGCTTTGATTAACCTTTCAGGCAGAGAAAGGGAGAGCCAGGGGCCCGCAGCTACAAGACAAGATACAATAGTGGTTTGAAAACACTGCGCTTCTTGGGGAGGCCAGGAAAATCACAGCAAGAGACGCTGACTGAGGTCATGAATGAAGATGGTGTTTACACAGTAGCAAGCCGGCCTTCAGGAAAGAATGTGGCCAAAGCCAGCATCCATTTCCTCCGAAGTCCTCCTAACTATGTAATTCCTTGTGGTGCTTTCCAGGGCGCAGCACGCTTCAACGGCAGCACCTCATTTGATCTTCACCACTATTCTTCCTGTCAAACAAAGGGTTAGGGTCCAGGAGCGATTGAGTTTCTTATTTAAAAAACACCAGGTAGCCATTAGGGCACTTTCTCTTTCCCTGGCCTCCTGTTTAACAATTTCTTAGCTGCGAACAAGGGTTAAGGACACCATTGCATCATTGCTGGAGAAAGGGGGTGCTGTGGCCACAGCAGGTAGATAAAACTGTGCCAGTGGGAAAGGCATCGCCCCAAGCACTTTCTCCTTGGTGGGAACACTCATGGGACAAGGCAGGCATAAGGTCACATCTATTTCTGGTGCTCCTGGTTCCGTAAGGAAGTCTTCACTTGTTGTCATTCTAACTAGACTATGAGTTCCAGGTGGTCAGAGGTAAAATAATGCTTTGTGGGCTCAATGTTTGCTGAACAAATGAGTGGAAAACAGAGAGAACAGTTACTGTAAAATAATCCAAACTCATTCACTCTACTCTGAGGATTTATTTAAAGACATGTTGAGGGAGATTGGTAAATGTATTTATCATGAACGTTTTTCAAATACAATTGTTCCTAACTCTTTAACACAAGAATTGTCATCATTAGCTTGGTGTTATATTATACCAGAGGCCTCATGCATCTTTTTATAGTTATTTACTTTAACCAGCAATGCACAGCGTATAAAATACAATTTTTTTCATCCTGGGCAAAATATGATGACTGGAATAGCAGTTGAAAAGCCTACAAGGTTTTTTTTTCTATTTCATAATTACTGTGTGTGTCCCCCAGTGATTCATTTCCACCTTAGAGTCAAAAAGCTCCTTGGATCTTCTTTCTCTACTGGTCTTGTCAGAACAGTAGGCTTCTGAATTCTCACACATTGGTCTTGAACTTCAGGTGAACAGCAGGTGAAAATCCACACCCTTTCCACTTGGTTTTCTCAACTCAGGGCCCACACTACAGAAATGCTGGAGAAAGCATCAGCCGTGGTTACAGACCTCTTCATGCTTCAACAATCTAGGTTAGTAAATGTGCCAAAATAGGCTTGGTTCTGGATAGAAAGCGACTGTGATGAGAAATAGAACAGCCCACTTTTACTTGAGCAGAGGTAGCAATTTCAAGGAGAACCATAGTGCAAATTCTTTGGGAAGAAGAATGTTCAGGAACGTAAATTTTTCAGTCATCACAGTGTACTTCTGGGCATTTGTCTTTCCGTCTAGTTTCTGCACAGCTATCTGTTAGCCGATAAGTGCTTGGCAGCTGTCCTCCATTAGTCCCCCTGTCGTTTTATGAGCCATGCAGAGACAGTGGCGGAGGAGGCTGACCTCCTGAGTCATGTTATTTTGTTATTGATTTTCAAAGAAATTCAAACCAGCACTTTCAGGAGAAAGGAAAAGAAGAGCATTTTATTCTTGCTTAACCCCAAAATGTAACTGTTTGTAGAACTGAAATCATGCCTTGAGTTTGAAATAGATGACAGAAAGCAGTCTCAGCTATCCAAACAGCTATGAAATTCTCATGACTTATTTCTCAAAAAGAATGGAAAAAATCATGCAGAGGAGTATTGCTCCTTTCCTTTAAGAAAACCTGGAAATATGTTTAAAAATATTTTATGAGGTCACACTAAAAAGAAGAGTAATTGGAAGAAAAATTCTGCTTGTCTAAGCGAAGAGCACATTTGTAGCAGTAGGGTAAATGTTTTATCGATTGAGAAGCTGGGAAACTCAAGTCATTACTCACCATGGGCTAAAGAATAATTGCTAATGCTCTGGCGGAAAGATTAAAAACAGTTTCTGGAAGTATTTCTTACAATGATCAATGGTGTCTCATCCCAGGCCATTGGATCTTCAATAACATTTTTCCCTTTTGGGATACAATCAATTTTTATAATATGATTCATTTGCCAGTGGGCATGCTTTCTTCATACGATGAAAAGGCACTTACGCATCTCATATTGTTGAAAAGTAATCTTAGACAGCCAAAGATCAGGCTGTGGTATGGAAGACCCACCTGAATCCATCTCTATTCTAAATGGCTTTGGGAAGTCATCTGGGGCAGGGTGGGGGAGGGCAGCAGCAGTTGCTGGCTGCTTTGTTAACCCTTTAAGAATGCATTTAGCACTCTAATAGAGGTCAAATCATCACCTCACAGGAACAGGGCCCAGGGATGCTGTGTTGTCTTTGAGCACGGCCACCATGAGCTTGACTTGTTTTTAACGCTAATTACGATGGCAGAGGCTTAGGTCAAGGGCAGCCTCAGAGCCGTCCACTGGCTGTGCACATCTGACAGGGTCTTCAGTACCCCACGGCAGAGCTCAGCCCGGCTCTACTGCTGCTGGTCCATCCGTCAGCTGTGGCTCAGTAAACACCAGCTTCCTTCAAGACAGCGTGCAGGCCTTAGAACTCTTCCAGGAGAGAATGCTCCGGAAGCTCACGTGCAGGAGCTCACAGATGCCCACTTGCCATGCGTTTGTGGTGAGGAGAAAGGACGGCCCCATTGCCAGGTCTGCCATGTAGGTAGGATGGGGGAAGGAACAGTAAATCAGTATCAGGAAGTGATCAGCGCTCCTTTGTTGGGGGACCTGCATCCCAAGTCAAAACTGCATTTCAACCTAAGAACAATGTCTTTCATTAGATTAAAGAAAGCCTGATCCACTGTCTGTCAACGACAAATGCTCGTGCCCCACACTCCAGCCTCGGCTCCATGGACGTGAGCGTCCACATCAAAACAGAGCAGAACTGCAGTGCGGCGTGGGCTGACTACCGTCAGACGTCCCTGTGCACGTGCTGAGTGAGAGCAGAGCAGACTGCTGGCCTCAAAACTCACTTCCATTGGAGTATTTAGCATCACGTGGACACAGTCACTCATGAATTTCCATGTAAAATGCCTCGTCTATTTATTCAGTGAACCAGATCTTTAGTTTTCTGTCTTTTAATTTCAAAAGGAAAAAAAATTAATCATAAGAAAAATAAATATTAAAGGAAAACATATCTAGATGATTTAACTATTTTGATTAAACCAAAAAGTCCTTATTTTCCTTAATAGTATCACTGTAATGTTAGTCTTCCTGAAAGGAAATTTTAAATCATCCATATCATCATCATAAATGTTAAAATTATTTAGTACTTACTTTGGGCCAAGCATCAGGTAAATGCCAAATATTTATAAACTATGTTATATACATATAATAGCTAAGATTATTACTTTATTTTACAAGGAGTTTACAAGCACAGCGCCATGAAGTAGACCAGTAGAGTCACCGCTGTTTTTTTCCACAGTAGGAAATAGAGACCCAAAAAGATAAGTAACACTAGCCACAACCACAAAGCAAAGCTATGGTGGCGCTAACAATAGAATCAGTCTGTTTGCTCTGAAGGTAGCCTCCTGGGTTACTTCTCTGTGTTTTATGCCTCTCAATTTTACTGGCTCTCAATTTGCTAAGAAACAATGCAATCATGCTGGTTAATTTACATCTTCAATTTCAGAATGAAAGGCCTTTCCTAGTGTATTTCCAGTATACCATCTTCCTACTGTTACTTCTAGACTTCTGAATCTTCTTAATTCCTGCCAAAATGCTCTTCTTGCTATTTGGTTCACTTATACCTTGTTGTTCCCCGCTTCCACTTTCACTTTTGCTGCTGCAAATATCACATTCTAAATTGACCCTGCCAGAAGTTCTTTCTCACTCTTCTAAACTTCTGCTTAACTTTTGTTTTCTGTTACCAAGGGAGTATTTTATTTTTTCTTATAGTCATCTAAATGTATCACATATTTTATTATATGTTTGCATCAGCCTTGGTGCCTAGCACCAGGCATGGTTCATAATAGGTTATGAATTATTTGCTGAATAAATGAATAAGAAATATAAAACAAACATCAGTTCATCAAGAATAATAGATTTTACATTAGGAAAGCTGACTCTAAACTATTTCTAGGTGTATAAAGTATTCCCATAACAAAATTTTAGATTTGTTGAGTTTTACCTAAGCTGAGCTGTAATCAGGTAGTTTTAGGGTAGTCAGTTTTGCCAAAGCTGCTACAAAGAAGTGTAGACTGCATAGCTTAAACAATAGAAATTTGTTTTCTCACTGTTCTGGTGGCTAAAGGCCCAAGTCTGAGATGTTGGGAAGCTTGGTTTCTCTTGAGGCCTCTCTCCTTGACTTGCAGATAGCCTTTTCACTCTATCCGAGCTTGGCCTTTTCTTTGTGTGTCCTTGATGTGTCTTCTTATAAGGATGCCATGTGGGATGAGGATCTTTCTGCCAGTCTTCGTATAATTTAGTCATCTCTTCAACAGTCTGTCTGCAGAGGTAGTAACATTCTGAGGCATTGGGTTTAGGACTTCAAGATACAGATTTGGGGGAGACACGATTGATTCAACTTCAAATGGTTGTCAGAAAGCCTGCAAATGCTTGAATTAGACAATTTATGCTGAACGAAGTGATTTTAATTATGATGTTGCAACTCATCAAGAATAAGCCGGGGCAGGAAGGGTCTCAGAGCGCGGACTGAGTTAGGGAGCCAGGCAGCGCATGCGCAGTCCCTCCGCCGGGACAGATGTCTGCGGGGTGGTAAATAAAGCACAGCCAGCCCCATTACTGTGTTTTCTCCAGCTCATGGGCCAGCACAGTTTTGTTGCTCCAACGAAGTAGAAAAGAGCTCGTAGATTTTCAAGGCTACAACTAAAGCCAGATGTATGCTGTTAACATTCGAGACAGGGGAAATTGTAATATATGGCCTCCAAATTTACACTCTTCCTGACCCAGGTAATGAAACATGAACCGCACATCCAGCTTTTGATAAAGTAGTGTTCGGTTGTGCAGTAAAGGGCTTCAGATGGGAATTTATTTCTCTGGCTGCCATCCTCCCCTGTCCTTGAGTGGCAAGGCTGTCCCAGTAACCCTTTCCTAGAGGGCCCCAAAGAGCTCAGCTTCTGGCGAAGAAGCCCTTCCATCTCCTTCGCCCTTGAGATTGCATCCAATTTTGATTAGCTCAGTTCTGGGTGCCACTGCTGCCAATTACAAGGCAAACAGTCCACTGTAGGAGCACAAATGGGCCAGGGAAAAAAGGGGGAAAATTCTACTCCAGCCTCCAGCAAGCAAACTCCGGCTGTCAGGATTTGCCCTCTCTAGTTTACGCCTGACCCTATGAGTGACCCTGGATGGTGAGCCTACCCCTCTCTGAACATTATGTGATAGAGTGGGAAAGCCTCTGACCCAGTTTGTGAGAATTACGAGACTGATGCGTGCAGCATGATATAAAGTGGAAAGCGTTAGGAAAACTGAAGAGTGATAACCATCACTGGTGAATATTGCTTAATGAGCCGGGGGAAAGAGAGCATGCAGTGGAGATGCTGAGGTGAGGACACAGGCAAGGCAAAGGGGGGGAAACAAAGGATCTAGAGATGAACGTTGGGATCTGCCGTCTCACACACGCGTGACCCGGCATGAACCTGGGTCAAGAACTTCCTGTAGCAAGAACTTTAAAGTGAAGCCCAAGATGCAGCTCTGTGGATGGAGGGAAAGTGGCAGTCCACAAAGGCCAGCACTGTGAGCGGGCTGGAGGAAGGTGAGACGTGGGAAGGGAACAGGATCAGTCTCCCAGTAGGAGGAAGGAGAGGTCGGGCTCCATGCGCGGCGCCTCACGGGGAAGGGAGGCCTGAGGTAGCTGCTCTGTGGGAAGCGCTGCAGGGTGAAGGGAGTGACAGTCCCATGGAGGAAGGAGCGGTGTGTTCCTGGGGGAAGAAGAATCATGACCCTGGAGTGCTCTGGGGTGGGTGCTGGACAGGAGTTGGGCAGTGGCCTCCAGGAAAGGACGGTGGGAGCTCGCAGCCCTCCCTGGGGTGGCACAGAGGCAGGAGAGGGGGGACCTCCGCTCATCACCGCGTCAGTAACCAGAGAGACCAACAGACCGTAGAAGGCGTCGCCAGATTCTACGCGCCCGGTCTCCAGCCTCAGTGTGGAAAGGGGATCAGCGCTCTTCCAGGAGATGAGCAGAGGGTCTATGGCACATCCCACAGCTTTGCCATCATCAGTGAAGCCCACCCAGAGACTGCGAGGAAAATCATGTTTAAATCCAGGTCACACAAGGCTTTGTAAGAGATCCAAAGTCACTAAGAAATACTAGAGGTGTCACCTAAAGTATACTTACCATGTAGGCACAAAATCAGAGCTTCGTTCAGCGACTAAGCACTGTGTGAGCTTAGGAGATGTGTATCGTGTCACGGAGTCCCAGGTCCTTCATACACAAATGGAATGAAAACAGCTGCCTCATAGACGTACTGAGGCTTAGGGACCACAATGCTTGTTGAGCTCCTGCTGTGTGCCTGGAACCAAACATGAGCTTCGTGTTCAGCAGTGAGAAAGGAAAGCAGGGTCCCAGCCCCTGGGGGGCTAGGAGGCAGCTGCTGGGGCGAGGGCGCATCCCGGCCAGCGGTCCTCACAGCAGGACCAGGTTCTGAGAAGGTGAAGAGGAAGATGTGACACGGTGGGATGGGTCCATCCGTGTGCCACAGGGAGGTGTGGTGTGAGGCACCTGCACGCTTGGTCCTCGGGGAGCATCTTGCCTGCCCACCCTCCCCTTCTCCTCCTGGTGACCCGGAGGCCACTGCTGCAGAGGGAGGCACAGGAACCGTGAGACAAGCACCAAAATGTACTTTGTTGTGCTGTCTACTGGGTCACTACCACAGCCAGGCCTGCCTGTCTTGCAAGGGAGCCTGAGGCATTCCAGAGTGGCTGCCACAGGAGTGAGTCTGGAAGCAGGTCCTCCCCCTGTGGATCCAGATCACCACCACCTGCCTGACACCCTCGCAGCGGCCTACTGAGAGACCCTGAGCCGGAGGCGCCCGGGAACGTGGCACGCAGACTCCTGACCTGCAGGCGCAGTGAGAGAGTGAACAGAGTGAAGTCTCTCTGTTTCAACGAGCTTCTAAGTTTTGGTTTACTTTGTCACATGGTGGATAATCAGTACAAACCCAGGTGTGCATCGAGAGGTGACAGAATCTGCTCTACTCATACACTGGAAGGCCCTGGTGCAATGAAAGAAGAGTGAACTTTTGAAGAAGACTTCAAAATTTCAGATGAATCCTGAAATAGTTATGTTGAGTGACAGAGCCATATAGAGTGCATAGAGCAAGAATCCACTGATGCAGAACCTAGAAAATGAAAATGAGTGTGCAGTGGAGAAAGCAGATTAGAGACTGCCTGTGGACACCGGGGGAGGGAGACAGCAGAGGGGTACAAAAGTGGCCAGGGGCTTGGAGGGGTTTCGAGAGGAGTCTGGTGTGCTCACTGCCTTGATTGTAGTGACAGCTTCACAGGTGTCTAATTGTACCCTGTGGACTCATGTGCTGTATGTGTGTGAATTATAGTTCGATGAGGTCATTAAAAGGTGCTTGTTTGGCCAGGCATAGTGGTACATCATGTCTGTAATTCCAGAGCTCTCAAGATGCAGACAGTGGCATCATGAGTTTGAGCCCAACTCAAGCAACTTAGTGGCTTAGCAAGACTCTGTGTCAAAAGAAAGAAAGGAAGAAAGGAAGAAAAAAAAGGAAGGAAAGAGAGGAAAGAAAGAAGAAAGAAAGAAAGAAAGAAAGAAAGAAAGAAAGAAAGAAAGAAAGAAAAGGAAAGAAAAGAGAAAGAAAGAAAGAAAGAAAGAAAGAAAGAAAGAAAGAAGAAAGAAAGAAGAAAGAAAGAAAGAAAGAAAGAGAAGAAAGAGAGAAGAAAGAAAGAAGAAAGGCGCTAGGAATGTACTAGGTCGGCACAAAGATATAAATCAATCACTAGTGATGAAGAAAAAGGCCTTGGTCTGCTTACATGATTCTCAAAGGACTACTTCTGCTTGAAGAAGTGATTTTCTTGTTACCTAGCACCTGGAAATCCAAGGCTGCTTCTTCTAGCCTTTGCTTTGCACAAATTTGTTTTCTGCTCATCTTTACTATGCATTTTCCTGCCTAGGGCTCCCTGTCAATCAATACCATCAAATGCCCCACCTGCTTCCCTTCCAAATAGTGACCTGTTCTAAGTGACTGCCTCTGTTCCAGGTGGGACAGGCGAGTATGTCATGTACACTTCAGGCACCGACCTTCCCCCTAACCATGCCCCAGAAACAAGACTAAGGCTGCTAGCCCGGCACACTTCCAGTCTGTCAAAGAATAATCAGAGCAGTGTTTACTTACCCATGTTCATTAGCCATGAAAAGAGAAATTAACACTGCATTTCAGACACTGTAGATCCTACAGGAGTCACAAGACAAAGCAGGAAGCACTTTCCCTCCCCAGTACTCTACATTAGGCATCAGGGCCAACCCTCAACTTCTCCACCCTCTTTAATTTGGTGTGTTAGTTGGTTGGTTTGCTGACAGCGATACCTAAACTTATTGCTAGCTTCCTCCACTCATCCTTTCATTTTCCCATGACTGTGCCAGCTTCTGGGAGTCACCAGTCTTTGTGACAGGAAGCCTGTCTGCCTGAACACGAAGTGAGGAATCCAGACAAGATTCTGCTATGAGCCCACTATCTAAATCTTACACGCAAATGGCTGGAACCTTTTAACAGCTAAGTGTCTATAAGCTGCAATTCAGAAGACACTTGATGCCTTTTATAATGAATGATTGATTGGATCACTTAGTATCAGAAGAGCTGAACAGTGCTCTGATTTTAATTAATTCTGATTGTACATTGTTTATGTCTTATTTTTAGGAATTGCCAATGAAATGATCTCAATAATTTCCATGGACATATACAAATAAACACATGGGCATAGAAGCTAACAAAATTATAGTTTAATTGTATCCTTTTTATGAGTCATTATAAGATTGTCAAAAATGCTGTTTCCCAGACATTTTTTGGAAATTTTGAGATGCCCAGGGCTACCGGCTGACGTTATGCTTTTCTGTTCCTGTGAATTCGTATCTCCTCCAAGTGGGGTGTTAAAGAAAACTGTAGGTAGAGTGTCCTCAACCCCTCACCGGCTTCCTCTGGACACCCTGTTCTCTTCTGAGCTTATTTTGTTCATCTGCTCTTCTTTCCTTCCCCTTGTCATCTAACACCACAGCTCCTCTCTTTAGCCCTGCCAGGGAAGGGCTGAGGCAGGGCCTGCTAAGTGTTCAGCCCCATACTGTATCCTAGAGTCATAGAATTATTTGAAAACAGAGAATAAATGAAAGTCAGGGCCAGAAGAGCTGCAGAGGATGTGAAAATTGAGAGAGCAGAAGTCTTCTAGAGGACCATGTATGAAGAAGAGGTGGAACTCAGGAGTGTCAAGGAAAGTTAATGAGAAGAAAATGTGACACACTTCTGGGATGGAAAAATGAATCTGCTACCCAAACTGGTGACTTATGGACTGGAGTAGAAGAAATCAGAATCACAGTTTCATTACTACAAGCTGTGGGATACCACTCTCTCAATGGCCTCATCTATAAAGCAGAGTTAATATTTACCTCTTAATATTTACTTATTCTCCAACTCTGACACATGGTAAATAATACAAAAGTGCAAACTTTTTAGAAAATTCCCAAACACATAGGAGAAGCACATGCCCTTTGAGGAGTCTGAGGCGGAAGTGCCGTGGATTATATTGTACCCCGCCCATTTCCTTGTTACAGTCTTAAGGTCCTGCATGGACTGTGTTTGGAGAAAGGGTCTTTGGAAAGTAATTAAGGTTAAATGAGGTTACTGGGGTGAGTGCTAATCCAACATGTGTGGAGTAAAAGAGCAAGAAGAGGGATTCGGGACGAGGAGAAGGAACACTGAGACGACAGAAGACACTGTACGCCAAGGACAGAGACATCAGAGAAACAGTCCTAGGAACACCTTGATCTTGGATTTTTATCTTCTACAACTCTGAGAAAGGACATTTCTATTGTCTAAGCAACCCAGTCTTTGGTACTTTGCTCTGGCAGTTGAGGCAAAGCTACATAAACCCAAATACTGTTCACAATCTAAAACTGACAGAACTAAATGAGAAATAGGCAGAGTCGTAGTTGTATTTGTAAATGCCAAGCCTCCATTCTTAGAAATAATCTACACCAAATCAGCAGCTGTGTAGAAAACCTAAGCAATGCTATCAAAAACCAACTAGATGCAATTTTCATCAATACTGCAGTTTGCTATTGTGACTGTGTTAGAACTCTAAATTCACATGAAGCAAACGCAGAGCACATTCACCAAGAGACCTCTATTTTGGGTCACTAAGCAAATCTTACTAATATTTCAAATAATTGAACTCATAAAAAGTATGTCTTTCAATCACAATAGAATTAAACTGGAAATCAAAAGCCAAAAATATGTAGGAAAATCTCTAAACTAGCAGTCAACAACATGCTGCTACACAACCCCTGGTCAAACAAGAAATGTCAAAACCAATTATAAAATATTTTGAATTGAATAAAAATAAAAATACAGTGTATAAAAATTTGTAGAAGTCAGCTGAATCAGTATTTATAAGGATTTTAAGTACAAAAGTTTTATTAACAGAAAATACTAAAGGCCCTAAGTCCACAAGACACCTAATCTTATTCCTTAAGAAATTAATCTCATGAAAATAAACCCAAAGTAAAGAAATAACAGTAGCAGCAGAAATCAATAAAATTAAAAGCTCCAATAAATTAAAATAAAAAATCAGTAAAAGTAAAATCTTTTAAAAGAAAACCTTAAATGAAATTAAAATCTTATTTTTAAAAATTTATCAACATTTAGCAATACAAATAGAAAAGAGGAGATAAATTATCAGTAACAGAAATGATGGAGGAGATATCACTATAATTCATGTCGTTATGAGGATAATAAAGAAATAGAAAAAATAACCTCTACACATACAATTTATAATTTAGCTGAACTGAGCTAATTGGACAAAAATGACTAATTTGACTAAATGCATACAAAATTTTCTCAAAGTGAAAAGATATACTGAAGAGGCCTATTTAATAACTTGAATTTATTGTTAAAGACCTTCCAAAAAGAAATCTGTAAATTTAAATTATCTCATTAGCGAGTCCCACTAAACATTTAGGAAAAATTAACACTAATTCTGAGTATACCTTTTAGTATATAGGGTAGCTGGAAACATCAACAGTTTTGCCTGGTCAGTATTATACTTATATCAAAACTAGAAAAAAATACTTCAACAAAAGTACTTTCAAAGCCAATATTCTTCATGAACATGCATGCAAAAATTTATCAGTAAAGTGTTAGCAAATTGAATTGAAGAATACAGAGAGAAATAGCATATTTTGGACCTACTAGGATTTGTCTCAAGAATGCAAACCTAACTAAATATTTCAAAATCTCTCACAGGAGCTGGGCATGGTGGTGCATGCCTGCAGTTCCAATACTTGGGAGGCTGAAGCAGGAGGATTGCTGCGAGTTCAAGGCCAGCCTAGACTACATAGTGAATTCAAGGCCAGCCTGAACTACACAGTAGGATTCTGTTTTTAAAAAAATATTTCACAATAATCCACTACATTAACATTTTAAAGAATAAAATTCATGTGATTCTATAGTTGCAGAAAATTGGCATAACAATACCCATTCAATATAAAAACTTCCAGCAAACTAGAAAAAAAAATGAACTACAGTGTGATCCAAGTTATTACAAATATCCTGTACCCGAGGTCACATTTTTTGGAAAAAGATTCGTTTCCTCAAGATCAGGAAAGAGGTAAGGAAGTCTGTACTCACTAGTCATGCTTAACACCATACTGAGAAACCCTGTCATTGTAAAAAGTGACAAAAATATGTACGAGTTACTGTAAGAGACCAGAAGTAACAGCTGTCACTATTGTCATACATGGCAAAATTGCTATGTAAAAAATCTCAAAGAATCTTTAAGAAAAACCTCTAAAACTAAAAATTTCCCCAGAGTCACAGGATACACAATCAAGAAGACACAGACACTTCATATTTCTATTTATTAACAACACATAAGGAAAAGTTTACAGAATTTTAAACACACATTTGGATATCTAAAAATATAATACATAAATTTAAAAGTATCAAAATATTTTCAAGACCTATATGTGGAATATCATAAAACACTAATGAAAGAAGTCAATAGATCTAAGCAAATCAATAATATTATATCTATGGATTAGAAGGCTTAACATGTTAAAGATCTTAATTCCACTCATGCTGATCTAAAGTCAACTGCAGATTGTAATCATATCCCCAAATTTTTAAAATTGATATAGATAAACCAATTCTCTAATGTATAAAGGCAAATGAAGTAGCATAGTTAAACCAATTTTTTAAAGAAAGTACAGTAATTACACTGTCCTCTTTTATAAATTTCTTTGAATTATTGAAGTATTAACCAAGAAATAAATACATAGCCATTAAAAAGCAGACAATCAAAAGCAAAACTACACAAATATGGTAATTTTATTTTTGATAGGTTCAAAGTATTTCAGTGGAGGAATTACAAACTTCTCAACATATGTCGTTAGAACAATTAAATATCTACTGTGAAAAATAATCTTGTTTAAATCTCTTAGCTTTCATAAAAGCTAACACCAAAAGAATGATATATACAAATTTATAGGTTCAATTAAAAAATTTTAGAAGAAAACACAAATTGTCCATGATTTGGAGATAAGCACAACATTCTTAGACATTATGTTGCTAACATGATCTATTAAAAAATTTGATGAACTGGACTTATTAAAAAGTGTTGTTTATATGAAAAGCACTTATTGCAAGAATGGAAAAATAAACTTCAAATTAGGATTAAATATTTGCAGTTAACCTATCTTACAGAGAACTACATCTGAAATATGTAGAGTTTTTAAAGCAATAAGAAAATAAACAATCCAATGGAAAAATACTCAGAAGATTTGAACAGGCTGCAATGAAAGTGCATGGATGGTAAATAAGCACAAAAATATTTGGCATCATTAGCTGTTTGTGAACTGAAAACTGAAACTATAATGATGTATTCCTATCTGTCTGTTGGAATAGATAAAACAGATAATACTAATAATGCCAAATACAAATGACAATTTGGAGCAACTGGAAGTTTCATACATTGCCTTTGACAAAACAAAGTAATACAACCACCATGCAAAAATAGTTTGAAATTTTTTTTTTTTTTAACTGAGGATTGAATTCACAAACTCGCATTTGCCAGGCAGGTACTTAGCTGCTGAGCTATATCCTCAGCCCCTGAAATTTTCTTAGAAAGTCAAATATTTACTTATTATATGACCCAGCAATCCTCTGGTTATTCATTTGAGAAATATGAAAATAGAGGTTCACACAAAAACCTGGAGATGAATGTTTGTAACAGGTTTATTCTTGGGAAGTGGAAGCTAGAAATGACTTCAGTGTAAACTTTAACAAATATCTAGATAAAAAAAAACTAATTGCAAATCCATAGATAGAATACTATACAGCATAAATAAGCACATTGGGCATGGTGGCATATGCCCATAATCCTAGGAGGCTGAGGCAGGAGGATCATGAATTCAAGCCCAGGCAGGGCAATTTAGCAACTTAACAAGATCCTTTTCCAAAATTTAAAATATTGAAAAATGAGCCAGGAAATGTAGCTTCTTGCAAAGGCCTTGGGTTCAATCCCCAGTACTGAAAAAACAAAGAGGAAACATTATTGATACACACAAAGGTGTTGTTACAGTTGATACCTTGTGTCAACTTGAGAAGTTTAGAAGTTCAACTAAGAGACTGCAGGGAACCAGCGTTCTTACTTTGTAAATATCCTCATCCTGTGCCAGAGGAGGGCAAGGAGATTTTGTGAGTGCTGCACCAGCCCTGGAGGGTGGGGTGGCCTGAGTACAATAGAAGGGAGGAAAAGAGGCTTGCTCTGCCCTGCTCCTTTTGGTCTGGCTGCTTTTGCTGGCTGCTGCCTTCAAGTGTCCCCTGTGCCAGGCCACCCGACCTTGGAGCCTGCTGACTGTGGACTGAAACCTCCACAACAGCGAGCTAAATAAACCTTCCCTTCCTTCATTTTGGGTGTCAGGTATTTTGTTCCAGCAAGGAGAGAAAAGTAACTAAGTCAAAGTTACGCTGAGTTAGAAAAGCAGATCTCTTCAGGTTACAAATGGTGTGTTTCTATTTAAAGTATACTGTGAATAACCAAAAACTATAGTAAAGAAGAGATCACTGTTTTCCAGGAGAGGGTGATGTAGAAGGATTACATCTCAGAAGTTTTCTTCTACTGTAAAGATACGACTTCTTTTATTCTTGTCATTTATAAGCCAATCTATGTTAATTTATGTTCAAGGTACAAGAAAAGTTTCTGTTCTTCTGGGAGTCCACGTATACTACTTAGGGTTCTCTAGAAGAATGGAATTCATGTACAGTAAAATGTTGGTTTGTGAGCGTAAATCATCCTGAAGATGTGCTTGTAATCCAAAGCGCTTGTATAAGAAATAATAGAAATTCAGACAATTTGTTCCACAACACAAAAATATTCATATAAAATGATTGCAATACTGCTATATATAGCCAGGCATGGTGGCACACCCCTGTAACCTCAGCACTGAACTTCACAGTGACACCCTGTCTCAAAAAGACAATATGTAGACAATTATATAGCAATATACATACTGCTATATAATACAAAATAATTAAGAAAATACAAAATAGAAAGAAAAATAAGCAAATTCACCTGCACTTGCCTTTGAAAACCTTTTGGCTAGTATGAGGGAGACAAGAAAGAGATCTACAGTGTAGGTCACCTTTCAGGGTCACTAACAGAATCGCTGCTATCTGTCGGCTGTCGGCTCTGTGGAATCCTTTTCCTTCCCATTTAACTTTAATCAGGGACCTACCCAACGGCAATGCTCTGCTTCCTGTCGAGGATTCCATGGATTCCATGGCAACACCACTGTGATACCGAAGGCTTGGGAGCTCCCTGGAGCGCTGCTGGTGCAGTCCGCTTTTGGAAGACTGAGGAAATAGAAGTCTGACAGCTACAGGTGCTAGCAGCAAGAGATACACTGGTCAGGCCAAATGGAGACTCCAAAGTACAGCCGACTTTCTCCTCATTTCCCTCATTCTGCCCAGGCCAAGATCCCATTGGATGGGACCAGACTCCCCCCAGTCACAGTCAACCCCCCCGAGGGTCAGTTTACTGGCCTGCATGCTAGTCATCACTGGTAACACCCTGCAGATACCCGGAAGTGTGGCTTACTAAGTTGCTAGACATGTCTTAATCTAGTCAAGTCGTCAAGTCGGCATATCATGATTAATGGTCACAGTATGATTTGGGGAGGCAAAAAAACAGAAAATTGATCATGTTTTTAATTTTCTGCTATGTTTTTCTTTTCATAAGACAGTGAACATAGACGGTTGAGCTGACTAAATAGGGGAAACCAGTAGTTGGGGGAGAACATAGTGGTAATAGTCACTCACAGCAATCTGAAGGCTGCTAACTTCACATCTTGCCCAAGGTAACATAGGAAGCAAATGACAAAAATGCATTCCACACTGTGTCACGATAGAATATAATCTTAGTGACATGGGGACATTCATCGGGGAAAGTGGAGAATTTTTGTGGGGGTGAAGAAAGAAAGAGAACCATATTATGACATCAGTGGGTCTTGGGCACTTTTGCCTTTGAGAGTCGTAATATCAACAGTAAGCATTTTTTAAATATAACTTTTTTATAGTTTAGGGTTTCATGTATGCCAGACAAGTCCTGTACCACTGAGCCATATTCTCACAGCTATTAATATAACTTCACTAATGGTGTTTTTCTACTTCGGAAACATTTAATAGGTTTATAATGGGGCATTTAATAGGTTTATAAAATTCTTCAACTATTAAAGTTTATGCTGTTGTCTTAGTTTTAAAAGAAACTGTCTTGTGTAGTATAATGATGGATACAAGTTATTAAACATTTATCCACAATCAAAGAATATAGAATATCTCAATGGAAACTATGGATTTTAGGCAATAAGAAAATGTCCCTGTAGGTTGATTAATTGTAACATATACACCACTCTGATGAGGAATATTTTTAACAAAGGATGTCACGCATTTATGTGGGAAGGCATCTCTGCACCTTCTTAGTCTTTGTATGAACCTCCAACTGTTCTAAAGAAAAAAAATATTTTAAAAATACAAGTTACAGCTTCACATGGGCTCCTAGAAGTTACCAGGGCCTCCCAGCAAAAGACCTAATTGTGCCTACTGCACTGGAAAATCAGCAGTCAATAACTATTGAAAAAATTATTTAAATTTCTTTGAAAGAAGGCCCGACGAAAATGATTCCAGGCTGTCTAAAGCTGACCTCCGTTCCTACATGGCTAAGCAAAGGCATTTCAGTTTATGGGTCTTCGAATTTCCTTTCTATTGAAACAACCTAAACACATTCCTTTCATCTACAAATGAATACCGTATTTTGCCACACTGAGGGCTAAAAGAAAAACAGTGAAAAGGAGAGTGGTGTAGGTCTCAGGCTTGGAGGAGCTTTGACTCAATGGTGCAGCTCCCTTCTCCGTTGTTGGAGCCCCTGAGCCAGCTGAGCCCTGAGCTGCAGCAATCATGCAGTGGCTGGGGGACAGATAATTACTGGTATCCTCTCTAGGGCACAGTAAGATTGATATTTCCACCTGCAGGATCACTGTGCTTTATTAAGAAGCCATGTATGTTCCACACTGATAAGGAAGTGTTACCAGGAATCACCTTTGGTCATATCCCTCAAATATATACATTTATTTAATCTGCATCTCTACTTACTTCCTCTCTTGCTCACTGTCTGCCTGTGTTGAACAATACTTTTTCCTCTTCCATTTATCAGTCTGCTGGTCAGCCCTCAAGGCCTCGGCTTCAAACCATCTGTTCTATGACAACTTTTCAGAGACTTAATATTTCTCTTCTTTCCACAGATATTCCAGTTATCTCTGCCTCTACTATAAAATATGTCATAATGCATATAGTAGATTTGTCCTTTCCCAACTCTAAGAGCACTTTCTGTTTTCCCATCTTCCATTTTTCTTAGAAGCTATTTAAATTAATTGTTAGATTTGGGAATTGGGTTCTCCAGGTTCATCATTGCTCTCATCTGCTCCACGGACTCTCCCATGCACCTTGATTTGAAAGGTGTGAAATATGCATGCATTCATCATGTGAAGAGCGAATGTACACTGCCAGTCCTTTAGACAATGCTCAATTTCTCTGAAATGCTTTACTTCAAAGAACTTGTTAAGCATTCAGGAAGCAGCCGCTGAGTTAAGACCTAACATATTAGATCAAGTAGTTCCTTAGAAACTACCAGCGACATCTAAAAGCATGCTCCTAAATTGCCTTTCACCAAGAAAGCTTAGTAGATTCCAGGGTGCTCAGGAACAAATACATTTGTCTTTCCCAAATTCAAGCTCTCACTGGAAATACCTGCACTGCCCTCACTTACTTCCCACTGCTTATTACTCCCCTGGTGGGGCTGGGGCATGTCTCCCCTTGCAGTAAGGTGTCTAAATTCCGTGTTAGGTCACATATCTCACAGTACTTTATGCAAGGAAGGTGTCCACCAAGTGTTGGGGCTATTGTTACTGCTAAATATTCATATGAAGGTTTGATAATTTATAAAAAAAAAAAAAAACAGAGACTAATAGTAACATTAAGAAACTTGGAGACTGAAGGAAAAGAAACCTAAAAGTGAAAGCTACTGTATGCAGAAGTCCGTGCCTGGAACCCACCAGACTTTTGCTTCAGTACATTCTGAGGAAACACCTGAGTGTTTTCACGGCCGCACTTCCTGTCAGCCTCACCAACACAAAGTCAGAAGGGAGACGGAGAACAACTCCATCTTCAGAAGTAGTTAGAAATTAGCACGTGATAGGAGAAGAGGCAATAAAGCACAGGTTCTTTCATGACACTGTTCTGGTGTTTAGATTTACTCTCTTCCTGAATTTCGGTTTCTGGAAATGAAGGACTGGGGGAGATTGTGACAGTTAACTCTGATCATCAGCTTGACTGGCTGAAGGACACCTCGGAGATCAGTGAGGCACATTCCTGCGTGTGTCTGGCCCTTGCCTTTCCTCTGCAGAGCTCTTTCCCTGCTCTGTTCCCACAGGCTGCGAGTGAGCAGCTTTCTTCTGCTGTGGTTTTCACCTCAGAGGCAGCTGACTGTTGACTGAAACTTTTGAAAACATGAGCCAAAATAAAGCAGTCCTCCTTTAAGCTGCAGGTACCAGGCTTTTCCCCCATCAATGGAAAAGGTGACCAGTACAGGGTTACTGGAAAAGACTTGGATAGATCGTACAGAAAGGTCACCGTGGTGCTGCAATAAGGGAGCCTTGAAATTAGTGAAAAGCTTTCGTGAGTACTTTTGGCTGACGAAGACCGTGTGGAGATTTCCCATCACTGTGTGCATCCATTCCAAAGCCTGGAAAACCTCTTAAAAGTAAAGCATTGTACAATAATAATTTTTAAAAGGCTTAACATTGGATTACTAGATTTTTGAGTTAAGGCAAGTGTGTCAATTTGGTGTGAGATTATAAATCTCCATTTACTCATCTGTGGAGCCAGTATTACTTGAATACTGAAAACCGGTACTGTGAAAATCCAGTGGAAAGTTTGCGTTGCAGCCTATAAAAGAGCTACACAGTGTTTACTTCTTATGCTTAACTCCTTTTAAAACTGAAATTATAGAAACAAACAATGGTAAGAAAATACTTCACAAAGTGGGACAAGTATAGCATGCATTTGGGAATTAGACTTGAAGCAATTCTTTTAAAATATGCTTTTATTATGTATGGCCATTGATTTATCATAAATTATTCATTGTCTTCGAGGCTTATCTAATCAGACAAAGACAATCAGAAAATATATAGGTCTAAGTGCCTTCATATATGTGCTCATGGACTCACAGAATGTCTTTGCTGCCTAGGACAAAAATCTTGACACAGGGAGGGAAGTCATGGGCCAGCAGGATTCTTGTTTTCTTTCTTCTTCTTCCCTCCATAGTGTTCCCCAAGGAAGTCTAGGAATATAATTTTCTCATAAGATTCTGTTACTTTTGCTAGGCTGCAATGGGACTGCTTCATTCCCATTACATTAAACTTCAAGAACACCATAAAGAAAAATTAGATTGGAAGATTAGGAAACACAAAGAGAAAATAGATTCTGTCAATATTGGAATCAGAATTATTTTTTATAAACAGAATACAATATATTTAAAGTTCCCATCTTTAAAATAGATACACAAGACAGATCTCCTCAATGCTGTATAGAAACATTCTGCAGAGGCCTTGGGTATGAACACATATACGTTGGGGAAAAAGCTGTAGAAAAACTAAAGCAATATAAAGTAGTGAGGAGAAGGCAGCCCAGTGCTTCCAAATTTATGACAGAAAGAGAAAAGTTCTGAAAAAATACTCATTATGATACCTAACTCCATCGTTCTGTTTGTTAAGGGAGCCCCAACTAGTGTAATATAGAGACAAGCTGGAGGGAACTTTCCGGTAAACTCAAAAGTCCCTCAAGTGGTTGAGCCCTCATCACTGTTCCTTTGGAGGACTTAGTAGGGACTTAATGAAAGACAAATATTTAATTTCTATTTGAAACTGGAATTCTGCCCAATGGTAATGCCATGATTGGTTTCCTCACTCGCATTCCTCTTCTGTTTACTAAGAACTACTGTGAAGTTTGGCCAAGTATTATTATTTACAATTCTTTCCTAGAGACAGGAATACAAATGATGCAGCATAAGCTGACATTCCGAAAACTTTGAGAGCATCATTGCTTCAGTGAGCATTCCAAAATGACTTTTTCTCTCTTTTCTCACATACCACTCATATAGAATATTTCCCCTCCTCTCGTCCTTTTAAACAACACATCAAATTAAGCCTAGCAAGACTGATAAGGGAGCACTCTGATTCATGCTGTGAGTGTGGTAACAATGTAAATGAGTCCAACCTTGAGGGAAAGTTTACATTTTTCCACAATCTACAATTCCATCCCAAGTCTAGCTTTGTGCTTTTGCCTACTTGGAACTCATAGAAACCCTTCAGGAGATGATTTTGGTCACAAAGTGTGTTGGGAAAGCAAATTCCTCAACTAGCTGTGAGGGGAAAATACAACCAAATGAGCGAATGGAGTAAAAAGATGTAAATTAAACAGCACCCGAGAATGTAAATATCCATATTCACATTGCAAACCCATAAATGCAAACCATCCCTCCACGGACCAAGGGTCAAATACACTCCTGAGTCCCAATAGTCTTCAGTTGCTCTGGTCACTGTGTGGCTTGGCGAGGGCTGGCTCCCTTTCTCCCTCGTCTGGTTGGTTTTGGAGCAGCTGTCACTTTCTCTCTCCTATAACAGGTTGCACAATGTCCCTCGTTTCGTGTCTGACACCATAAAATGTTGGCTTCTAAGGTGATTGCATTTATGTGGTGAGAAAGAACCTAGATAGACTTAGTGGCAAGGCTCAAGTAGAAATTTCAAAGTTCTTCACCTAGGTCGGTCTCCAATGTATGCGAAACTCGAAGAGCAGGGCACAAGGGCTCATTAAACAGGTGTTTTGAGTGTGTTAACCTCAACTGAAGCTCATTAGAGGCAGTAAATATGAACAAGGCTCCTGGCCATCCACACTCACAGTGTATCATTTGAAGCTGTGGGGCCCACTTGTTTCTTTTCTATTGATTCCAGAGGATGCCTCTACATAAAGCTAAACATTCCTTAAGAAAATCAAACTTAAAAGCTAATCTCTTAGTGTATGACTCTGCATTTCAGTGTCATATGATTTGAACTACTCTATTCAATTTGTTTTTCAGCAAGGCAAGTTAGAGTCAAATAAAAGTAACTTGATATTGTTCCCTGAAAGTGCTTCTACCTCCCATACGTCAATTCTGTCACCTTTCTCTACAGAAAGACAAAGGAAGGTGGAGAAATAACTCAGTGCTGAGGAAGGAAACTCTCTAAGATTGGAAATTAAGGAGTACAGATTACAGAGTTAGGAGTTATGGACACAGCACATGTAAGGTTTCTCCTCAGAAAAGGACAGGCAATCCAAAGAGAATGACCAGCAGAACTGGGACTCAACCTTCAACCTGTGTCTTAATCAAAGGACAGGTTGTAAGAAGCAAACATTTTGATTTGTATTTTTTGTTTTGTATTGACTGTGGATAGGATATAATAATGTTGACCACTACAGAGGTAATAGCAAATTTACTACAGCCACCAGAATACTATTTCCTGACTCCACCATATGGATAAACAGACAGAAAAAAACAGAAAGGAAAGCTTCTGCCCTTCCAAAAAAAGAAAACATGAAGAGGTTATTCTAAATCAAAACAGAGGAGCTCTGCATGGTGAGTGTCTTCCCGCACCCCAACTCCCAACCTTTAACCACAAGTTCTGTAGACATGGGTTGGCCAATGAAGTACATTGTTTGGTATTTTCTTTCTAGTATAATCACAGGGTGATTAGTGTCTTTCCTTCTTAAAGACTCAGGATGCCACTTACCTTTGTCCCAGAAATCAGTAACTGTCCAGCTGGAGTGGCGGACAGGAGAATGAAGGGAAGCCACCTCATAAAGGGCGATGATCACTAACTTGCGCTGAGGACACTGCACGCTGTGTTTCCCCTTTAAAAAGTAGTTTTAAAAATTCATTACTAGACCTTCTTTCTCTGCAACTAAGGACTAACCTAAGGTTTTTACACTGCAGGGCACCACCAGCCCTTTCTGCTTCTTATTTAAAGCAGGGCTTCATTCAGTCACTAAGTTGCTCAGGCTGGTCTCAGACTTACGGTCCTCCTGCTTTACCCTTCCTGACTGCAGTGATAACAGGTGTGTGCCGTGTCTCCAGGTCTAATTGGTATCTTTTGATAGTTAGAATTGTATAGCATTTAGCATTTTCAGCCTACCTTTTTTCACTTAGCAATATTTTTAAGTTTCTTCCATATCTTTTCATTCTTGATAATTTCTTCCCAGCACTGAGTAAGATTTTGTTGTATAGATGTATCACATTTATTTTTCCATTCACCTTTTGAGGGACATCTTGATTGCTTCCATGTTTTGGAAATTGAGAGCAAAGCTGAAGAAAAACTTGGGTGCAGTTTTGTATAGGATATTTGGGTAAAAGCCAAGGAGTGTGATGGCTACACTGTACACTAGGCCTGTTGTTTAGCACTGTAGGAAACTGCCAGACCACCTTCCGAGGTAACTGTGTCCTTCTGGGTTCCCACCAGCGATGAATCAGTTTCCGTTGCTCCATATACTTACTCACATTTGATGCTGTTAATGTTTTCAACTTAAGTCATTCTACTGAATGTGCAGCGGCATTTCGTGATTTGAATTTGTAATTCTTTTATGACATATGGTGTTGAGAATCGTTTATTTGCTGTACTATATCCTTTTAAATGGATTGTTTGTTTTCTTGTTGCTATTTTAGTTCTCTACAAAGTTTAGATATAAGGTCTTTCTAAGATATGTTTTGTGAAAAATTCTCCATGTGCCTTTTTTCTAGGCTTTTAACAGCAGTAATCTTTTGTAAAAGTTTTTAATTTTAACGAAGTTCAATTTATCTATTTTTTCTTTTATGAATCATGCTTTTGGAATTGTATCTAAACTCATGACCATAGTCCCCAAGATGTTCTTATAGATTGTCTACTGGTGTTTTACAGAGAGGTTATAGTTTTACATTAGGCCTATGATCCAGTTCGAGGAATTTTTGTAAAAGATGTAAGGTCTTCATACAGATATTTTTCTCACCTGGGGTGTCCTGTTGTTTACCCACTTTATTGAAAACTCTATCTTTTTACAACTGGATTGCATTTGCCCTTTTGTGAAAGATTGTCTGTTTACTTTATTTCCATGATCTGTACTTTATTCTACTTATCAGTTTGTCTATTCTCCTACCAACATCATACTTTTATTATTATAGCTTCACAGTACATCTTCGAATCAGATAAAGTCAATCCATAAACTTTCTTCTACTTCATTAACTGCACTCTGGGGTTCTTGCTTTTCACATTTATCAAAGAGTTTTTATGTAAGTTCAGGATAAACCTAAAAACTTTAAAGATTATTAATCTATAAGGAAGTACATATGTGTGTATATTTATATATATTTACTTATCCATTTATAAGAAAAGCACTGTGATCTTTTAAAAAATTAAAATGAGTTATCTGTCATAAACTGAAATTACCCTCTCCATAGACCTGTATTGTGAGCCACATTGCAAAGGAAAGATGAATTTTTCTTCCTGCTACTTTAAAGTCCCATTTCTCAGAACTTGATGGAGAAGGTTAAAACTAATTTCAAACTACCACCCTATCCAGTGCATGGTGGGCCCTGTCATGAGTAGCACATTTTTTCTTAAATGGTATAAAAAATTATACATTCTGAAAGCTACTAACTGGTAATAAAATTGGGACTTTATTTAGCCTACAAATTAGGTAGAGGTAATTTAGGTCCTTCTTCTTCTGAAGTTTAGACTCATTTAGATTTTCTTCACTTAAACCTGTAAATTTCCAGACAAACTTAAGATCCAGTGTGGACTCATGGTAATTTGGGCAAGACTGAAGAACACACATATGTGGACAACAAAAATGTGCTCAAATTCCTAAAAGAGTTCAACACATAGTGGATTCAGAGGTTGCTCCTGAAAGTCTAGAATTTGCTCTTACAGCCTTGTCTACTGTCCTAGTAAACAGTCTCAGTTCACAGAACTGCTCCCAATCTTCTCAGGGGGAACCCTTAGACATTTTATCTTGCTTTTAAACATTTTTGTGCGTGTCCTTGCAGTAAGAGGCAGGCTCCACCTTGTTTGTGTTCTCTTCCCCTCCTGCCTGTGTAGCCAGTGTCGGATGTCGCACTTTGTAATGCAGGAGATACTCATTTTGGCTCATGTTTACAGCCTGTTGTTGGCTGGTTCAAGACAGCAACAGCACAGTGGACGGGTCAAGCAAGGACGTCTGTTCATGCTAAAAGTCAGGAATCAGAGAGCAAAGAGAGGTGGGAGATGGGACACAGGGGCACATCTCCAGTGACCAACCCTTTGACCACATCCCACCGAACAACAGTACTGTCAGCTGCTGTGCTTTCCAGTGTTCGAGTTCACTGATAAGTACGGGGTCCTGTGATCCAGTCACCCTCCGAAAGCCCACCTCTGAATGCTTGAGGTTTGGGGGAACACGGCAGAGCTGAAACATGACACCTGCCGTATTTGGTTATGCTGCTGGCAGTTCATACCGTCACATGACAGCATTAATATTGGACCTTGAATTGTAGCCACTGGAAAAATTCAGGAAACTTTGCGGTTACATGTACTCCCAAACACTTGGAACGAAAGCTCATATCATTCTGCCCCATGGCCACAGCAGGGAAAACATTTGTCTTCTAATAGGGGTCCCCCCGCGGAAGCTCTGCTTTGGAGCTTCCTGTCTGTTTCAGTAGCATTACCAGCCTCCCTGCTTTCTTCCAGCTGTAAGAGTCAGTCACCAGGATAATTTAACGTCATTCTGCTAATTGGCAGGCCTACAAGAGAAATGACTGCAACTCTTAAAGTGGGTTTCATTTACATGTTGATTTCTTATTTCCTACTAGGGAAAGGTGTGTTTGGCTCAGCATTTGATCTAATGGTTCTGAAGCCTGACCTACTTTCATTTTTCTTACTGCTGATGTTTATTTTATTTCCTTTATTTAAGGGCAGAAAATAACAGAAAAAGGTAATCAACATGCATTTAGGTCATCGTAAGTGTCCCAGTTACTTTTGCATTTTTCTGGCAGAAGTGCGATGCTGCCTTTGAATGATTTAAGACATTTGGACAAGGAAAAAAATAACCCTTTCTTCCCATAAATTCAGAATGAAAACAAAGAGGATACATAATCCACTTGCCTTGATTCAGGACCATGTAAATTACATCCGCTGCAGTCATGGATTTTGTCAGGCTCCTAGAAATCACCCCCTAGGGCCCAAATTCAGGTAAGACAGAGAGCCTCCCTTTTCCCCTACAGCACAGTGCTTGAAGCACCAAGTGGGCACACATCTACCATTTTGATTACTGAGGTTCAAGAAAGAGTGTGATCTTCCTCTCACATGGGACTTGACATCCACCAGAAGAATCCCAGAGCTCCATCTCGCTCGCTCACTGTGGGGAATAGCACAGGAATTATGCTTCAGTGGTCATTTACATGTGTCAAGAACCAGAATGCAGTTGTTACAAATATGCAAAATATTTAAGTAGCAGTGAAGATACTGTTGTAAAGCAGGAAAAATTTTGCTAAACTCTCCTGGTGTTTGGGACAGATACAGGAAGCCAACAGAAACCACGGTTTCGTAATTATAGGGCTCCAGAGAGTGGTGGGTTGTACCAGTGCCTGCGAGGAGAGGGACCTCATATCAGTTTCTCAGTTGTAGTTTTCTGTTATTCTTCAAGGATTCAGAGCACAGCATTTCCCAAACTACATCGTACAATGAGCTGGTTGCTTGGAAGGCTAACACAGTACCGTTTCTGCAGTCAAATAAGTTTGGGGAAAGATGATTTGCACGTGTTGTGTTCTTTGTTTTTACTTTGCCATTTCTGGGTTTTTAAGACATCAGTATGTGCTATAACTCTACAAATGGGAGCAGAGGATGGAAGTATGTATTCAGGTAGGGTTGCCCATAGAAATAGAACATTCACAGAATTTCACATATTTGTGAAGCTGGTACCAATAAAATAACCTACCCCTGATCTCCCTTACCCTGGTTTACAAGGGCTTCCCAACTCAGCAGATGTGCTTATCACAACAGTAGGAATGTTTGATAACCGTTAGTAAAAGAGTTAGCAATCCTGTGTCTTTGTACTCCATCCTTCTCTCTGTCTCTATCTCCGTCTCTGCCTATCTGTATCTCTCTCTCCTCCCTCTCCTCTCGCTCCTCTTCAGTGCATCCTCTACATGCTGTGGCCTTTCTAGATCAACAGTCTGACTTACTCTTCTCATACTTACAGCTCTTTCAATGGCTCCCTCTTGCCCTCAGATAAAATTACACAATATAAACTTTTGGAAAAGTCGAGGGTAATTGCTATCTGCCTTAATTTTTTCTTAGGACAATGTGTCACCCTACTGTATTCTTATATATACTATATTCTTACTTAATTGTGTTCTTTTCTTATCCAGACCTGTGAGTATACATTTCTCTCTCTCTCTCTCTCTCTCTCTCTCTCTCTCTCTCTCCGAAAACTTCTGCTACTACTTTGCCCAGCTACTTTTTTTCTGAAAAAGTTTCCTTTACTTTTGTTGGATACACCAACAAAATGAAGGAAGGCAATGTGTTCTCACTAAAGTACTGGAGATAATGGAACCCAGTGAAAAAAGGAATTTCAGAATCTACATTCATTAAGGAATCTTCCAAGGTACAGCTATTTTATTGCAATGTGGAGTTGAATCAACCAATCTGTCACACTGAGAAATTTTAATTAAGATTAATTCTATATTCTAGAGGACCACATCTGATTAGTTGAGGCAAAATACCTTCTTTTCTTGAAAACATCTAGCTAACCATATAAAAATTATTTGGCTTATTATTTTCATTAACTAATTGCCTTACTTTCCCCTTTCATTTAGTATCTGTTAATGTAGCTTCAAAGTCCTTCATAAGCACACAAAAGTTAATCCAAAGAGTTTTCATGCAACCATCAGTGATGCTTGCAACTGTTCAGTCATGTATGCAGTCATAAAACCCAATCAACGATTCTATCAGGAAGGGAAAAAGGGGATAGAGAGAGAGAGAGAGAGGTGCAAAGAGAGACACAGAGACACAGAGAGATACAGAGAGAGACAGAGGCAGACAGAGACAGAGAGACAGAGAGATACAAAGAAAGAGAGAAAGAGAGAAATAGGGAGACACAGAGAAACACAGAAAGACAAACAGAGAAACAGAGAGACAGGGAGACACAGAGAGTGATTTCAGTCCTCAGATGCTAACTGATGGTTCAAGTGTATTTAAGGGCAAATTTATAAAAGAAAGAAAGGAAGGAAGGAAGGAAGGAAGGAAGGAAGGAAGACAGAGAAGACAGGCAGACCAAGCACTCTTCATTGTGAACACTGCAAATAATTAATAGTTCCTATTTACAAGATAGCCACCTCTAACCCCTTTACCCTTTACTCTGTTGCTGGGAGACAAAAATGGATAATGCATGCCAAATCCACATCATTTAATCCAAATACTCCTCAAATACATTTGTAAAGGAAGTGTCATTATTCACTGTGTGAGAAAACGCTCATGTTTGCCTCTATTATCCAGTTCAGTCTTTCTAAAACATAATGTGATTAAACAATATCTATCTATCTATCTATCTATCTACCTAGTCTATTTTTCTTCCACTAAAGAGGTAACCAAGACTAAGTCATGTATGCCAAGAAAAACTTTGAACTAGACATTCTTGTCCAATTTTCTCTAAAATTGAAAGAATACAGTAAAATGCTTAAGATCTATTCTTTCAGATTATGTATAATTGGATTGAAACCTCAAAAATGTATCACTAACCCTTGCCATTCCACACCAGGGATGTGGTATTTAGAACATATTTCTTCTTTGAAAGTGAATTGGAGTAGGGTTTAGGGAAGTTGTAGTGTTTTCTTTGTGGTATAAATTTTATTTTCTTATTTAGAGAAAAAAATAAAAAAGGGTAGAAATAATACAGCATTTCAAAAGAATAATAGTAATAAATCACTAGTTGATAAATTACATATTTTTATCTTAGAAGTAGTTGTTTAAGTTACAAAATCAAAGCATAAAAAGTAAACAGACAAGAAATGACAGTACAAACTATGCTATTTGATGAACAGAAACTTAGTAGTATGGTTATCTATCTTGAACACTTAAACATACATACAATTACAGCCTCTAGAGCCCCTTTTCCCTTTCATTATCACAATATCTATAATACAGTTTGGATAGCATTACTCTTTCAGTTTTTTATTATTATTTTTATACTAGAGAGACAATATGATATTTACAAATGTGAGTCTGATTTATTTCACTTATGAGGATAGTCTCAAGTTGCCTCCATTTACCTATAAAAGCCTCAAAATCATTCTTTTTTATAGCTGAGTAATATTCCTTTGAACAAAAAGTCTTTTTTATCCATTCTGCAGTTGATGGGCATTTTGATTGTTTCCAGGATTTAGCTATTACAAATTGTGCTGCTATAAACATGGGTGTACATATATTACTGTGGCATGGCCTTTTCAGTTTTTCTGGGAAAATACCCAGGGGGGGAATAGTTGGATTGAATGGAACTTCCAATCTTAGCCTTCTGAGAATTCTCCATATTGATTTCCATAGTGGTTGCACCAGTCTGCACTCCCACCAACAGTGGAGCAGTGTTCCTTTTTCCCCACAGCCTTGCCAACATTTATTATCAGTTGATTTCTTGATGGCAGCTATTCTTTCATCAAATCTCAATGTTGTTTTAATTTGCATTTCTCGAATGACCAGTGATGGTGAACTTTTCTTCATGTATTTATTTGCTATTTGTATATTTTCATCTGAGAACTGTGTGTTCATCTCAGATGCCCATTTTTGTAGAGGGTCTTTGAATTTGGGGGGATTTGATGTTTTTCAGTTCTTTCTGTGTTCTGGATATAAGTCCTTTGTCTGAGGGATTGTTGGCTAAGAGTCTTTCCCATTCTGTGGGTTTTCTTTTCACTTTGCTAGTGATTTCTTTTGAAGTGAAAAAACTTTTTAATAAGATGAGATCCCAGTTGTTGATTCTTTGAACTATTTCCCATATTGTTTGTGTTTTGTTCATGAATTCTCTGCCTATCCCTACATCTCCGAGATTCCTACCTTGTCTTTCAGTAGATTTAGTGTTTCTATTTTAATATTTAGATCTTTGATCTCTTTTGACTTCAGTTTAGTGCATGGTGATACACATGGGTTTAGTTTCAGTCTTTGGTATGTGGAAAGCCAATTTTTCCAAAACCATTTATTAAAAAGACTATCTTTCTTCCAGAGAATGTGTTTAGCCCCTTTGTCAAATATCAGTTGGCTGAGTGTCTTTGTAGTTGTGTTTACATCTTCTAATCTGTTTCATTGATCCTCAGGTCTATTTCATTGCCAGCACCATGCTGATTTTATCACTATGGCTTTGTAGTACAGTTTCAAGTCAGGAATTGAGATGCCTCCTGCCTTGCCTTTGTTGCCCAGAATTACCTTTGCTATTCTAGTTTTCTTCTGTTTCCAAATGAATTATAGAAGTATTTTCTCTCGATCTGTGAGGTATGTCAATGGTTGGGATTGCATTAAATCAGTGTAACAGTTTTGGGAGTATGGCCATTTTCACAATGTTGGTTCTTCCTAACCAAGAACAAGGGATATCCTTCCATTTTCTAATATCCTCTTCAATCTTCTTTTTTAGCATAGCGTAATTTTCAGCATGTAAGTCTTTTGCATTCTTGGTTAGGTTGATTCATTTTTTTAGATGCTATTGTGAAAGGCAATATTTCCATAATTTCTCTCTCAGTGAGCTTTTTGTTTGTGTACAAGAATGCTATTGATTTTTGAGTGTTGACTTTGTATCCAGCTAAACTGCTGAATTTATTGCCTCTAGTAGTCTTTTAATGGAGTTTTTTGGGTCTTCTATGTAGACTATCATGTCATATGCAAATAATGATAACTTAACTTCTTCCTTTCCTATCTTTATTTGTTTTATTTCTTTCTCTTGTCTGATTGCTCTGGCTAATATTTCCAGAACTATATTGAATAAGAGTGGTGATAGTGGACATCCTTGTCTTGTTCCTGATTTTAGAGTGAAGGCTTTCAGTTTTTGTCCATTTAGCGTAATGCTGGTTGTTGGTTTGTCATAGATGGCCTTTACCAGTGTGGTATACATTCTTATATGGGTGACTCCTCTGATTTTGCATGCTGAATCAATGCTGTGAAACTTGCCTACAAATGAAGATTTTCATTTATTTGTACAGTTGACAAACATGTGCTCATATTTTTCTAAAGGTTTTATTGTACTGGTCTAGCAACTAATACTAGGATGGTTCTAATTAACAGCAACTGTTTCCCTCCCGTTAAAACTTTAGTTAGGACAAGAAATGAGTACTCATGCTCAGGTTACTCTGTAAATTTCCACTGAAATGTTTTATGACTTCATACCTGACTAAACACTGCTTCAAGGTTATAGCTAGATTGGCCAATGCCCCTAACCTTTACTGCCCTATGGAGTACCTAGAATCTGTCTTGCTACATACCCCCAGCATGCCTTGCGGTTGGATGAGGGCATCCCAGTGGTGCTGAAGGCAATGGACATGAGCCAAAGTGACTAAATGGACTTTCGTATGTGGACTTGTAAAAAGCTCTGCTCTATCCTTCAATTCTTTGTCTTCTAGCCACAGGGTATTATCATGGTTATACAAAAAACTACTGTCTGGGAGTTTCTGTGGATCAGAAATCTGGGTGAAACTTGAAGATCAGGAGCCTGTGCATGATTGGCTGGTCCCTCTGTCTTGGAGTCTGTAGATGTTTAGACTTAAATATCCTCTGAAAGTCTCACCTGTTTGGATGTTGACTGTCACTGATGTGCTATGCTCATCAGTGGGCTCACCCGTGAGAGAGTTCGCTGCTATTTATGGTGTTGGGAATTGGGGCCTGTTTGGAGGAGCAACATTGGGAGTGGATATTCTTGTTCCTAGCTTGTCCCTTCTGTTCTTCCTGGGTGCCCTGAATTGAGAGGTCTTCCTCCACCAGGGCCCTCCACCATGGTGCTTCCGTCTGGCAGCCAGCAGACTGTGAGCCAAATTAAACCTCTCCTTCATGTTGTGAGCACTGGATATTTTGCCCCAGTGACAAGAAGGTAACTAATACAGTCTCTCAGAGGTTGTGTCAGAAGGGACTGTAGTCATCTCCAGACTCAACTGAGGTGGGTCCTCTTCCACGCTCAGCAGTGTGGTCCTGACTCAGGACAGTGCTGAATATTGGGTGAAGATAATTATTCATTACACAGTCCACTCACAGGGCTAAGGACATCACGGCAACTTTGCTCTCCCAGAATAAGGAGGCACAGGAGGGAAAAAAGGAGGGAGAAAAGGAGGGACAGAGGAAGGGAAAGGGGAGAAGTGGAGAAAGAGAGGTAGAGACAGACAGAGAGAATAAGATAAGCAAAATGGAAGTTTACAGTGCTTTTATAACCAGATCTCAGGAGGATCATCACTCGCTTTTTGCCACATTCTACTATTTGCCAAAAGTGAGTAGTCAGAGGGAGATTACACAGGGCCGGGGTCCCTGGGCTCCGTTCTGCAGGCAATCTACCACACATGATCTGCAAGACCACGTGTTCTAGATACTGCAGCTGCAAGACAGAAGTAGCCAGGGTTTCTAACTCTCTCCCAGTTAGAAAAGATTGTGACATAAGCAAGAAGTAAACCTCTATTATATTAAGCTCTTGAAATGTCAGAATTCATTCGTTTCCAATAGCATTAGTGACATTAGACTGACTAGTGTGCCAGTGTTCACTTTCTGCCTCCTGAAGTACATGCATCCCTTTATTCTTTTCACAAGGTGTTTTCCTTAAAGATTAAGTTTCCATTTTGATCATTGTCATGGTCATTGTTGAGTTATATTATCAAATGTTTAAGTGCTAAGAGCTAACAGGGAAATGCTAACATCCCTCGAAAAGATCATTCTGGAAACTTAATCCCTAATTCAAGGACATTTGGAGATAAAGTCTAATGGGAGATGCTGATATCACGAAGGCCTTTTGTGCCACCTGCATGCGTAGTTTAAAGCCAGTTAGGAAAGTGCTGAGGCTGTCAGTGTGACCTTTCCTTACATGCTTGTGTCTCCAGTGCTCCCCTTGGAAAGAATCATGAGACAGCTCTTGTCAGACATGGCCCCCAACTTCGGATTTTGCAGTCTACAGAGCTATAGAAATACCTCTCTCTTCTGTCTAAATGATCCTCTCTCAGCACACAAAGGACTAAAAGAGGAGTAATGTTTCTTCTATTAGAGTGTAAATCATTCATGACATGGACTGATTTATGTATTTATATGTATTTATTCTTTGCAAATATTAATAATATTCTGGGTGTGTTAACTCACATTTTTAATCCCAGCACCAAGAAGTTTGAGGTGAAGAATTGTGAGTTTGAGGCCAGTCTGACTTATGTAGTGAGACTGTGTCTCAAAATAAACAAAGAAAATTAACACAATAGATGAGGCTTTATATTTTCTACATTCATCTTTATATGCCCTATAGATTTTTGCTCTAATAGATGGGAAAATTACCTTTATTGAATAATGAATTTAGAATCCAAGAAAATACCTGTTATCTTTGTCTTTATGCTTACTTTATTTTTATATAATTATTTCTTAATCCTCTTTGAAGTTTTTGTTTAGATAACATTTTGTTTCAAGGAAACCAACTGAACTAAGTACCATTCACATGTCTCCAGCATACCCTGTACTGTTCCCTATTGTATAACTTTTGCACACTGTAGCAACTGTTTTGTTTGTGAGCATGATTTGTTCTCTAGAGCTTAAACCAGTGACTGAAAAGCATTCCTATTCTCCTAGCACTTAGTACATGGTTCACAGTAGGGACACAATCATTTATTAACAGAATAATACTGAACAATAGAGATACATGAATAGCAAAGGCACTAGAACTTTTAAGGAACGACATATCTGAAATATGATGCAGAAACATCCCAAATCTGGCTGGATGATGACTTACCTATCCAGGCTACTCAGATATAAGTTTTATGGTTGTTCAACTTACGTGGAGGTTCATGTGTCTGTAATAAAGCAATAGAAGAGGCAGGCAGAGTCACAATGAGACAAGAGAGACAGACAGTAGCTAGAAAGTAGCAATAATTTCAAGGATGAAAATCAGAGCCATACAACATGGACCACTATGCTCCAGAAGATATTAGGTACGAATGTAGAGACCACAGTGTGCGACGAATGTCTTATGAAAAAACCTTCACTAAAATGTTCTGGAACCAGTTGTGATGCACAACTTTGTGAATATAAATATGAATGCCATTGAATTATACACTTACAGTGATGAATTTTACGACTTGTGAGTAGATATCAAAGCAAAATACAAAAGACATTGGAACAGAAAGTACTAGGAAGGAGGTAAATAAATAATCCAAGTTTTTAATGTTACTGTAAAACATTCTACAATTTTTGAATTATAAAAATGAAAACACCTGAGTTAATATGACAGACAAAATTTTTCTCACAACTACTATAATGTTTTAGCAAATCATAGCAGGCTCATAATCTTATAAGGTATTTTCAGACTTGGACTTTTAAATTACACTTAGTTTTCAAAAATGGGTGCTTGCAGAAAATGTGCACATAATACCTCATTATAACTGGTTCTGATTCATAGACAGATGATGCTTGGACTGCCTTCATTCTAACCTTTCAGCCAGTGAGAATTGCTTTTGTGAAAAGGAAAGTATTTTGTAGTATCTCCCTCCACTTTCTCTTCTCTTTTGGACTGTCACTTTTGAAAATTGGTCTTTTGCTACATAATGTTGAGCACAATCCTTTCTGCTATGTTTCAGAGTCTTATGAATCCTTCAGTCACTGCCAAAGATGAGAGTGTTTGGCTGTCTATGCAGCATTCCTAATGTAACTTACAAAAACTTGGTTATCCCTGCTCTGAGGGTAACATCTATAGAACCTGGAGTTGTAAGTAAGAATTCTATGAAAAATATCTTGTGAAAACAATTCATCTTTAATAATAGAGCACTGAATTTAAAATATGCTTCACTAGGAAGTTTTCAAAACTCATGAGATATTTGCATTAAAAAGGTACACCAATACTCCTCAAGCTCTTTAATTGCTCTGGTTCCAAAACCAGACACGGATCCTGCCAAAAAAGATAACTACAGACCAATATCTTTTAATAAATGTTGATGCAATAATCCTCAACAAGATACTGATAAACATCAATGAATTGTCAAAAAACCATATGTTATGACCAAATAGGCTTCATCCAGGGAACAAGGATGGTTCAACATATCCAAATCAAAGAATGTAATATATCACATAAAGAGAAACAGACAAGAGTCACATGATCATCTCAACAGTAATAGAGAAGATGATTGAAAAAGTCAATGTCTTTCATAATAAAAACACTAAAGACAGTAAGTATAGAAAGACCTTATCTTAATCTGATAAAAGCCATTTATGAGAAAACTACTGCCAACATCATATTAAATGGAGAAAATCTGAAAGTTTTCCCTGTGAAAAGGCAGTATATCCACTATCACCACTGCCATTCAACAAAGTATTCAAAATTAGCAAGAGCAATTGGACAAGAAAAAAATATAAAGGAGATAGGAAAGGAAAAAGCCAATTTATTATTTGCAGATGACATGATCCTTCACATAGAAGACCCCCCTAAAAATCCACCAAAATAATCTTAGAAATAATAACCAAATTCAGTAATGTTCAAAATATAAAATTGCCCTACAAAAATCAATGGAAATTCTGTACACTGGTAGTGAACCCACTGAGAAAAAAATTAGAAAAAAACACTATTTTCAATAGCACCAAGAAACATTAAATAATTAAGAATTAACCTAAGAAACTGAAACAGCTCTATAATGAAAACTACAAAAAGGACATCAGACAATAGAAAGATATTTTGTCTTCCTGGATAGGCAGGACCCTATGGTCAAAATGATCTTACTTCCAAATCAAAATAACTGCAACATTCTTCACAGAATTGGGAAAAACAATCCTAAAATTAATATGAAACCAGAAGAGACCCAGAATAGCAAAAGTAATCTTGGATAGCAAGAACAAAGCAGGAAGTATCCCAATCCTGAATTTGAAGTTATATTACAAACCTATAGTGATAAAAAGAGCATGGTTCTGACACAAAAACAGACATGAGAGTAAAAGGAACAGAACAGAGGATCCAGAAATAACCCCAGGCACATTCAGCTATTTGACCTTTGACAAAGTGGCCAAACACACACTGGAGGAAAGATTGCCTCTTTAATAAATGCTTTTGGGGAAAACGACTGTGTCCTCTTTAATTAATGCTCTTGGGAAAAACTGTCTCATCCAAAAATCCCAAAGATGCTCTCACTAAACAAAGATGGATAATAAAAACAATAATGGCAACAGAATGAAAGATATCAATATTTTCCAGGAGTTCACAGTGCAGTACTACCACAAAGCAGTCACCTCACCAAGCGCTAGTAGTAAAACTGCTTCTTACTTGACAACTAGTCAATAAAAGGGAAAAAAAGCAACCATTTTTCCTGACTTCCCTAAGTAAACTGTTTCTCTGGGTAAACAAAGAGTAGAGGAAGCAGAGTGCTTCTTTGTAGAAGGATTCCAACTAATGAAGAAGAATTAGAGTACTGTCATTTTGAAAACCCAGGCTAATTAGTGTATTTAGCCATTAATCACCTCTAGCTCTAACATCAAAAAGCAACATTTTGAAGTGAGAGTTCAATATTGCCTGTGATGTAGTTTTGCCTAAAAAAAACAAAAATCAAACCTCAATTTGATTTAGCCTTTCTATCCAGCTATCAATTTACAGGATATACAGATAGAGAGATATGCTAAATGATGCCAGGGATGTGCATGTAATCATAAAAATCTACAATGTGAGAAGCTATCTGACAAAGCAATTGGTAAGTTAGTTACAATAAGACAAAAAAAGAAACAAAGGGCTTATCAATCTATTGAAAAACATGTAAGATAATCATTCAGTAGTAATACATAGATCTTATATTAATTCAAATTAATGATTATATTTCTAAGCAAATGAAAATTGCAACAGTGGCTTTATATTTGCTGACATTAAACCCTTTTTAAGTTTTTGCTGTGTATATCAGGCTATTGTGATTACAGGTATATGTGTGTGCATTTAACAGAGGACTTGTGTTTTAGAGAACTGTCAAGAAGTGATGGTATTTGTGGTTTGCTTTAAGTAAGATAAGGAAGAAATTGAAAGGTGGTATAGACATGAAAAAGATAGGCCATAAATTAAAAGAAGTGTTCAATCTGAGTGGTGGTATATGAGAGTTAATATTTTTTCTATCATTTATACTTGAAATTTTCCATAAGAGTTAAAAAATACTACATAAAGTATACTAAAACATATGTTAAGAAAAAAATGAAACATGAAAAAGAAATTCATAACTATTAGAGTATTTATGAGTGCTTTGACAAAATTTGCATTATGCAAATTATCGCTGAAGGTAGCTAAAGCCACTGAAGTGAGTTCTAGCCTTTCCTCTCCTTCTGATTATCTACATGAACCAGAACAAACTGCCAACCGCTGCATGCTATGCAAACAACTGGCGAACTTATGAAATGACCTGTACTTGAATGAGTAGTCTTATTTTTATTCATCCTATAAAACCTAGGGGAAGACTAAGAAAAATTGAGTTAGCATCCAGTAAACAGCACACTTTAGAAAGCAGAAATTATCACAAATGTATTCATTGCTATGTTTCCAGGTCTTTTTTAGTATTTAATTGTGCAAATTTATGGGGTACAATGTTATAATCTGATATAAGTGTACAGTGAATAATGATCAAATCATGGTAATTAACATTTTCGTCTCCTTAAACATCAAAAAGGTTTGATGAATACATAATGATTATAGGTATTTATGTGATATAGTGTAAAATTTCATTAGGTGAATATAGTATGAACTGATAAAATCTGGATAATTAATGTTTTATCTCCTTATTATTACTTATTGTTTGGTGCCTTCAAATTCTTTTGGTTCTTCATAAAATGTATTATATTCCCAAATCTTATTACAATGCTCGGTACATAATAAACACCCTAAAATTTGTTAAAGAACAGATTCAAAGGAGGAGGGGTGAAGGGATAGAAGAATAAATGAATTTTATATAAGTAGATGCCATGTGTATATAAGTAAATTTCAATATAGTTTTCTTAAGACTGAATATATCTAAATTTCAATAATTTTTGGCTATCATTGCATTTCTCTATTATTTAGACTAATGTCTCTGCAAGGTTAGCATGCACAAGACTTGCTTGGAAAGCTAATTAATAGATTGCTAAATCCCATTGCAAATTCTTAAATTTGCCTTTCAAACGAGCTTGCAGGTAATTCTGCTGGCTGTGGAACAAACTTCGCGAGTAGCAGCAATTAAGGCAGATATTCTTACTGACCATTCTATTAGAATTGCTGGAGAGCTTTTGAAATACTCCGTTTTATTAACTCCTCTGACACTACTGAATGAGAATTTCTGAGGCCAAAGAAATGAAAATTTTAAGGAAGCCCCCAGTCACACTGACAGCCCAGACTTGAGCGTGGCCTGGGCCTGTGCGCCCAGCAGGGCGTCTGCCCCGGGGAAGCCCTGTCTGTGGGGACTGAAAGAGCTACCCCTCCAAGGACTGAGGTCTAGTACTTTAATGATTTGAGCTTACTTACGTTTAGATTGCCACCTGGGGCTCGTGCTCCTGTACTGGACAGAGAAGGCCTAGCCCTTCAGTCTTCCTTCTTGAAGCAACGGTTTTCTTCAGTGGCGGCAGAAGAGGAGACCAGAGTGTGTGGTTCCAGCCGGCGGTTTCCTCGGACTTCTCACTGGATTCTGATTTCAGTGAGCTGCTGTCCACACCCATCCCTGACCTGTGAAAGAAGGTAAGAAGCTTTGGTGTATTTTCAAATGAACACCGCATACTAAGCTTGATGGGGTCGTTGTTCACCCACCAAACAATTATAGTTCGAGTCTACATTAATGCTATCCTCTCAAGGGATTCTCCATGTGCAGTACTCATGGACTCACTATCCCATTAATCCGCATGGTGGCTTGTGAGCAGAAAAGAGGACTGGGATCATGGCCCATTTCACTTGTAGAAAACCTGACTCTTAAGGAAGAGAGCAGCTTGCTGAACCTTCTCCAAGTGACTCCCTGCTGGGCTGCTATTTTTCCAAGTACTGCCGTTCTTTGTAAGTTACTGTGATTCCTACAGTGAAGGACACCACAGCCATGTTGTGAAAAGCAATTTGCTTCCTTTGGCACCTAAGTACATATGAGGCTGGAACTTGAGCCCTAGATGAAATAGAACAAGGCCAAACTGGACTGAGACAGCCTAGGATTGTACAGCAGCTTATACTCCTCGGCCTTCGAAGACTCCATGGCACAGTCCACAGGCTGCAAAATAAATTAATTAGGAGAGGTGTCCACGCTAATTATATAAATCACAGTAAGGGTAAGAGGAGTATTTTAAGTGGATTAAGAAATGGGAAATTGGAGAGAGATAATAAGAATCCTTCTCCAAACGACAAATCTCAGGTCCTCCTCAGGTGATTCAGTTTCATAGCAAGATTTACGCCTGGGGCACGATCTTCAACTAGATTGAGACAAGACCATAGTCCATCTGGAAGTCAGAGCCATAAATTAGTAATTACCTACAAGTAGCCCAAGGAGACACTAAAATGCTGTCAAAGTCCAAAATCTGCAGAACCAGCTGTAACTTCACTCGGCTTTACACAATGTGATCGAGTTACCTGCACAAAGCTGAGGGCAGCGTGAGGTAAACATCTCCAGGAGGAGTTCCCTGTGTTAGCAGGAGGAACAACTGCCCTGGCCCCATAGTTCTCCTCTAACCAGAGCTGCTTCTCCATGGAGGGAGGGCGAGGGGATTCTGGCTGGTATTGGGGGCAGGGTACAGAGAAGCCACAAGGCCAGGGAACGGGGCGTGAGGAGCTGGAATAGCACACCCTGTGTCTGTGCAGACCCAGCCTCCAGGAGAGAGGCCCCGGGTAGACTTGATTCACTTAATAGACTTTAAGTGCCCGAGGACACGGAACAAACTTGTACCACATTATCAGACAGGCCCCCTCCCAGCATCAGCGGTGGAGGAGGTTCATGAATATGTAAATACTATATGTATCTCGGAAACATGCTTGACAAGAGAATAGCTAAAACGAACTGATTCTAGTTATAAGCCCATCAGCCTGCCATTCTTCATGTTTGAACAGGCAGGCTATTGCTAGGTGACAGATCATTAAGGCCATCTACTCAGTCAGCGGAAATGAAGAAATAATTTGTTCTAATAACCTTCAGATGACCTCCCAGGCAAAAGGGAGTCTTTAAAGTGCTGTCTCTGCCAATACGTGTCAGGCAGGCTGGTGGGGCGCTCTGGCCCCGCAGTCAGAGCAGGAGGGCTGGTGAAACAGATTAATAAACACCTCCTGACAGGGACAGATCAGGGAAGGATCTCGTCACCTGCCGGGACGGGCTGATGAATAATTCAGAGCTCTCCATCAGAGCCAAGCTCAGGCTGCCTCTGCCCCCAGATGGGAGGGGAGCCGGAGGTGCTGATTGCCAGGATTGAATGGAGGCCCCGGGGACGGGTGTCTGCTCCAGACTCTGAGGCATCAGGCAGGGGTGGGGAGCCGCTGACAGACAGCTCCTCCTGTGAGCCGCAGGCCCGCAAGGGGCCAGCAGGGCTCCTCCTGCAAGACTCCTGATAAGCTGGGAGCCCAGCGGCTTCTTGGCCGCCATTGGGCTTGAAGAGGCCTTGCTTCTTTGCATTGCGGGTGGGGTCCAGGTGAACAGGCCGGTCTCCCCAGCACGCCCCTCCCTCCTCAGGTCCTTAATCACTGTGGAACAGTTCTAGGGCAGGTGGACCTCTGTGAGGAGGACAGGACAGTGTCTAACTACCAGCTGTGTGATCCTGACCATGCTGTGGGACTTTTCTGAGACGCAGGTTCCCCAACTCTAAAATGGGCTCAATCATACCCAATTCACAAAGTAATCATGAGAATTAAAAAAATATCCATGGAGGTGTCTTAGCAGAGGGTCTAGAACTAAGCAGTCCCCACTTTATGGTGGGGGCAATTGTCTGCCTCTACCTACCCATCTGTCTTTTGACCAGCGGTGGGAGTGGAAACAGACTGCATATACAATTTGGTAATTCAAGGAGAGTTAGAGACGCTTCCATGGGTGCTGCATGGTTCAGCAAAGCAGCAATGATAGCAACATGGCCCAGGACTGATTCGGAACAAAGGCCTCGACCTTTCTAGGTCTCAGGGGCAGAGGAACTTGAGAGCTTTTCTGCCCAACGAAAGCCCAGCACCGTGACAGCCAGCCACAGTGACCTGGCTGGCAGAGGGGCTCACAGGACACGTGTGCCCTCCACGCTGGCCAAGGTTCCCTCCCAGCTGAACCCACTGGATGCCTGCAAGAGGCCCATTAATGGCTCTGTAATTAAGGCTTCCAGGGCACAGAGCAAGATGCAGAGAGCTGGGAACTGCATCCAAAGGGACTAAACGGGAGACCGAGCCCGTCAGCAGTAGCTGACACTTTTCCATCCCTTTCAGTGTGTGCAGCGCTAATAAAAGCAAGCGGAGGGAAAGACTTGATGCGTGCATAGGAAGGGTGGAGGGAAGAACAGGAGGGAGAGAAAGAAGAGGAAGAGCTTGAATAGTAGAATGGAAAAAATACTCAGTTTAGAATGAAAGAGACATGCCATCACTTAAACCACCATTTTTCCCCCAATAAGCCAGGTCACCACCTTCTGGTCCCATCATCTGTAAAGGCTCTGAACCACCCAAGTCCAGACCCTCCTGCGCCCGGACTCTATGGCTGCAAGCCTGCTCACAGGGTCGTCCCCTCAGTGTGTTCCCTGCAGGCACCTGCAGCGGGTAATGGCACATAAGAAAAAGCCATCTGTGGATCTCAGTGTCACACAAAATTTCTCCCTAGCTTACAAGTCAGTTAGGGTTTAGCATAAATGACCTAGAACAGGTGTATAAGGAAAACCTAACCATTCCATGCGTTCAACCAAATTTAAGCCTTACTGGGCTGGAGCTTTTTTACTTCACTCAAAACAAAAGAGGGAAAGATGATGTTCCTTCCTAGAGTTGGACTTGGAGAATCCTCTGGCCAAAAAGTTTCACAGACTGTAGGTATTCTTCAGTCAGCTTTATGGAACACCATTGTAAAGAATCTTGTCAAGTGGCTTAAAGATGAAGTCCCTTTTCAAAACAGTTGCAATGGAGAAATGAAAGTGAGGAGGCATTTGGTAATTGGAGCACTGAGCCATAGAAGGGAGGAGGCTGGGCCTGTCAGGATGCTGGGTCAGATGCAGTGCAAAGTCTGCATCATTCAAAGTTTAGCCCATACAGCTCATTCTGTCTCCTAGGTATTCCAGGTAACTTCGGTCCTCCTCTACTTTGTATAGCCCTTTATTATAAGGAATACTGTGTGCTAGAGAAAGATAAATACCATCATTTCTCAAATTGACTGAAAGAGTAATTCTTCAGCCATTTTATTCCAGAATAAATATGAAATTTATTTATTTGCTCATTAATTCTTTCATGTGTATTTTCATGAAGTATTTATTGTGAACCTATTGAATTCTAAGAAATCTTCTAGAAATATATTCATGGCCCAAATAGATACACATAAAGGTCGGGGAAATCTTTGAGTCATAAATGACAAAGAAGAGCCACACATGACAGGGTCTGCAGAGAGCGTCCCAGGCAGCCTGAGAGATGAGGGCAAAGTCTGGAAGCAGGCCACAGTGTGTCCTACGCAGGGGCAGGAGGAGGGCCACGTGGCCAGACGGTGGTAGGCCGGGGGGCTAAGGGTGCGACTGTAGAGGAAGGAAGAGAGCAGATGACAGGCCAAGTGTGCCTGGCCATGGTAAGGTGCAGCTGGGTCACAGGGAGAGCCCTGGACATGGGCATCATCGGGTTTCTTATTCTACATGTTTGGCTTCCGTCAGGGAAAGGTCTAAAAGGCCGTGTTTTGCTATGCATCCTCCTTAGGCTCCATAAATACAAAAGGCTTCAAAAAGGGGCAGATGGATTAAATGACCAGAGGAAGCACCCAGCTGGATGGGCCCCTTGTTGAGGGATGGACAGGGGTCCACAGCACTGGATCTCAGCTTTCACAGCCTTCGTCTTCTCTGGGTCCACTTTTAGCCTTGGGTTGGAACTTGGAGAGAACAGTAGAATATGTTCTCTGGGCCTTTTCTTTTTCTCATGAGTTAATTTCCTGTACATCCAAGGGTATGATGTCTCATGCACATATAGAACAGGAGACGGCTAGGCTTAGGCACCCATCTGGGTATGGGTGTGTGTACACTGTTTGAAGAATTTCACAAATTGTTTTTGTTCTTTTTTGGGACTATGCAACTTTCTTTGTGTTGTGTATTATCTGAAAGTGTTCAATCTCTTTTCAGAGTTAATCTATACTGGAGAAACCCTAAAGGGTCAGGATAATCAACAGCCATAACTTTCATCCTTTAAGCAAGACAGTTGAGGTCAACAGTAGGACTTGCAAGAGATAAATAGGAAAAAGCCAAAGAAAGCGTGGAGGCAAATGAAGAACAAGAGATTTTTAAAGAACTGCAAGAGAGAAAGAGGTGTTTCTTACTTCTTCTTTCCTTCTCTAGTGTCAAAGTTATGCCATTCAAGGTAATGACAGTTTCTGATGCCCAAAGAATGAAGATGCTTGATGCAAAAGCAAGTGATACTGTGTGAATGTGCAGGGAAAGGAGATCCCGGTTAATCTGGTGGCAAAGCGCTGGCTTTCCTGGAAAAGTTCTCATTTCAACTTCTTATTCTGGGATAATAACAATGTTTTCCCTTTATCTTCAAAAGTGTCTTTTTTGGATAATAAATCATATCGTTGCCTTTGTGCTTAAACCTGCCTCTTCCACTAAGCAGGTATTTGTCTTTGGGTGAATGTATCAACTGTCTGCACTGCAGTTTCTCAAGCATTTGTATGCCACTGTAATTAACCTGAACTTTAGCTTAGTCTTCTATGGTCCCATTGAGGCCAAAAGAAAAAGAATTGGGGGAGGTTTATGGTATATAATATACATGCATGCATATTTTGAATTTTATAAAGTAACTATTTCTGATGGTCAAATTTACCTCCTTGTTTAGTGCAACAGCCTCTAAATTAGTTAATAATTATTAGCTAACTATGATTGGAAAGATTATGTGGGTACTACACAAAAGATCCTGAATGAATAATCTAATTCCTCATAACACTGCCATGGTTTCTACTTTATATGGACTTTACTTACTTCAAATATCATTCAAATTTAATTCTATATAGCTGTAAAATCTCATTCTCTTATTCACATGACATAATTAGGTTGCTGAGCAGAAACAGAAAAGGAGATCTTTAGTGTAGGAGTTTGGAAGGCGGAGGTATTTTATAGTAACAAATGACTAATGCTCTTATTGCCTTTAAAATACTCATTCTCCAATCATGTTGTCTGCTCGTCAAAATTCTCCCAGAGCAGACGCATTGGCCTGGGGCACTGGTGCCCTGGCAGAAACAACGTGAGGCCACAGCAGATCACCTTACTGTGGCAGTTTCATCTGGGAGAGATCATGTCACTTTTGTTCAAATTTCATTGGCCAACTTGGGTCATATGACCATACCTAATTCCAAGAGGACAGGAAGTAAAATCCCACAAAGAACCAGAAAGGCAAACAGGGACTCTGATGAAAGACACCGTTGGCTTCCACACTTGTATGCCACTGTAGGACAAAAGACCCAAAAGTGCTCTCGCAGCTTTGAGATTCCCTAAACTCTAATTACTCATAGAATTATATGGGCATTTTGATGATATTTATTTCATATTTAATTAGGTTATAGATGTGTAAGTTTATCTTCGCTAAAAACAGCTGCTGCATGCTGCCAGGCATGGTGGTGCAGGCCTATAACCCCAGCGCTCAGGGCTGAGGAGGAGGATGGTTGTGAGTTCAAGGCCAGCCTGAACTACTGAGTGAGACCCTGTCTCAAATTAAATAACTAAATTAAATTAAATTAAAAAATAAAAGCAGTCACTTTCTATCCCAATAAGCAAGTAAAGCAATGTGGATATAAAATACTCCTAATCCAGTTCTGCTGCTCCTCCCTCAGGAAGCCTTTGCAGTATCGACCGTACTGCAAGAAACGACAGTTCCGTGGAAGGAAAGGTGTGTCGCCCCAGGAGAGAGTGTCTTTATGACACTGATCTGCTCTGATGAATCCACTAATGTGAAATTTCTGACCCAATAGGCAGTGATTGCACAGCTCTGAGACGCCTCTCGTTATTCATGAAATACGTGCTGCATGGCATCAGCCCTCTCCTTGCAGACTGGCTGCCAAGCAATTACTCATTTCCATCACTTAGCTTTTTTATTATTATTATTTTTCAGTGGGTGTCTATATATTCGGCACATGTCAAGAAGCGAAGCACAGTTCCAGAATGAAAATGATGCTTGTCTTGTTTGATTTTAAATAGAAAAGCACTTTCAAGTCCTTAAAAATTAATGTTGTTTTAAACTTTGCAACAAGCAATAGGGAAAACTGGTGGTTTCAGAAATAGATGGAAAGTGATCAGGGGTATTTCCGTTGTCCATCTGTGCTGCCCAGGACCTGCTGCAGGGACTATCTTACATGTCCTGATTTATTTCTCTGACTCTGCCCGCCCCCCCAGGATCCCTTAGGAGGAACAATGAACTAGAAATGGTGACAGGTCTCTGGAAGCAGTCCTTTGCCAGAGGCACAGGTACTCTTGCTGGCCCACCATGACCTTGCCCTCTCACGAGGTTTACTGGTAAGCGCTTTCCTTTTCCATGTGAAAGTCCCACAGTGAAAACACACAGCCTCTATCTCTGGAATGTGAGCTGGCCCTCTGACGTGCTCACTCTACAGAATGTGCAGAAGTGACGGCGAGCAGTTTTGAGCCGAGGCTTTAGTGTCCTCGAGAGTTTCACTGGGCCTGTCCTGCACCCTCAGTTGCCATGAAAGTAACCAGGTCAGCTTGCAAGAGGAAGAGTAAAGTGGGACAATTTCTATAGCAGCTGACAGTACAGCTGCAGCCTCAGGCACATGAGTGAGGCCTCCAGGGCCGCAGGGTCCCCTCACCCCACTCAGCTGACTCCAGACAGGTAACACCGTGCATCATTATTACTGTAAAGCTTGTGGCTGCTTAGTGGAAGGCCTTACCCAGATAGCTGATTCATGTCCCAGTAAGAAATTACCTTTGCTCCCTCTGCCGTCACCCAGTCTGATAGATTTGGTTTACTTTGGTCTTTCGCTTTTCTTCAACTTCCTTAATTTATGCCACTTATTAAATACATCTCACTGTTCTCAGCGACAGGGCTGATACAGCGACTGGAGGATCAGAGCGTTTCTGCTCGAGGAGCTCACATTCTAACCCAGCAGTTCTCGCTATCCTTTGTCGTGACACTTAATGGATGGCATTAATATGGGCAACGTGCTCTCACGAGCAAACCTGGAGTTATGAGCATTTTCTGGTGCATTTGCTTTTTTACACTCACGTGTCCTGTGCATGAGAAATTGCCCTTGAACGCTAGTGAGTGAAAGCAGCACTGAAGAGTTTGAAACAGGCTACAGATGTCACCTGCGATCATTTGCATGCTGCTATTTTACTTACTATTAGTTGCAAATTACAACATATTTCTCTGCTGACAGCTATGGATTTTGATGTCTTAAAGAACAAGGGGCCTAGCAAAAGAGAACACTGACATCAAGGTATGAACTATAGCTCAAAGCAGACTGACAGAAGGGCTTAGCAAGCCAACTCTTCAGAAGGAATATAATCATTACAAATTGCAAACATGTATCAGTACAGATAAAAATTAAAAGAAAAGAATTGCAAGAAACAGGCTGAGAGAGAAGGCTCTCAGAATGAGGACAAACATCTTCTACCAGGGGATGTAGGAGATCTTTCATGAAGAAGTGGTGTCTAGCCTAAACCCAGGTTTGGACAAGACATGAGTCGGTTCATTACCCCTCTCCTGCAATCCCAGATGGCCCCTGTCCTTTTGACTGAGCTCGGTGGAAGCTACACCTTCCAAGCAAGGCCGTGATGTGTAATGGGCACACCTCACTCAGTCCAGGTTCCCTGGCTCTGTCACTGAAGCTGCCTGGTAGTGATGTTCCAGGAGTCAGCCTCTCTCATTGGCATTCTGGACAAAAGGGTAAGTCAGCTGAGGCCACCATCTCTCTATCCCCTGGTAAGCAACATGCATAGCGGGTCACAGACTTCTCTTTCTTGAGTCAACTTCTTTTCACCGTATTGTTTGATAACTTTGGGAAGACTTTAAACCTTGGTTCTGAGCTATGTTTTGAGTCTTGCCCACCAGTGTAAAGGAAAGATTAATATACACATCCTTCCACTCTTGCTTCTGAGGACCCATCACAGCAGTCACATCTGCCCTTTGTAGAATGAAGCCTTTGGGATGCCGGTGGACACTGTTTTTAAGACAGCTGTTTCCCTGTCTGCTTCTTCTCTGTCTACCCCAGCAAAGTGAGACCAGTGGGGTTCATGCTACTGTGTGAGTTTGCCAAGAGCCTTTTCCATTCTGAGAGCACAGGAAAGAGAACCAGCTCTGTACTGGAAAGAGGCACTGCCGTGAGAAGAGCAAAGTTCTACAGGACAGAGCAGCATAGAGAAGTTTGCTTGGAAATGTATATTCTGCCTGTAGGCTGAAAAATCCAGCTTAATAGGCAGATGGGAAAGCGTGATGTCTTTTCCCCCCTCTAGGAAAATCATAGTACAGATGTTTAAGATCCAGGAACAAACGCAGGCTCTCCTCTGTGTATACTTATTATTTGAAGAAATAGCTGCTGGCTTGCTACCCAGCCCTAACACGAATGAATGCATGATTACAGGCTGCAATCTGTACACTTTCAGAAGACCTCATTTCCATGTGGTATTTTATATGCCAGACCTCTGGGTAGGGACCTCATGAAGGCTTCCACCACCAGGCTGGGGAGGCACATTCGATGGGATTAGGCTTTCCTCAAGCTCATGACCATATGGCTCTGATTCTCAGGGTTCCTGCCCTTGCTACATTCCCATTTTTCTCTCAACTCACCCATGAGGACTTATTAGGAGCTACCTATAATCGGCTGATCAAGATGAAAAAGCATCTAGGGTTGGTTTATCAATGGTGCTAGATGATAAACTTGTAGCATCTAAAAGCAGATGTCTGTCACAGTGCAGCCTCACTCGTGGTGGCCTGAAGGACAGCAGAGAAGAGGTACTCTGCCACAGCAGAGCACTCAAGCAGTGCCTCTGGCTATTCAGTTCTGTCTGGAGGGAGAGAGAGGAAGACATAGGACTATACTGACTCAAGTGCAGACCAGTGGTTTGGTTTGATGGTCAGGGGCGTGGAGGAATACCACTTAAAAACTGATGACAAGAAGGTTTGGGGATAAGTCTGCAGATAAATCTCTCAGCATAAGAAAATATGAAAAGATATCTGTGTCTTACCAAAGAGAAACCTCAACAGAAAAGGATATTGAGAATTAGCTGGGCAAGATGACCCATGCCTGCAGATCTGAATAACCTGTGTCTCAGAGGAGGTCCATCTGTGTTTTTCCTGAGCCAGCCTCCCGGTGCTTGGTGGCTTTATCAGCTGAAACAGATGTCAAGCATGGGCGCATCACCTTGAACTTCCACTGGCCATGGCTGTATCTACCCACTGCAGGCTGGACACCCAAAGAACGGTAGCTAGGCAGACATCAGCGCTCCCTGCAACTTTAGGAAGGGTATTGTGCCATTACAATGGTGAGATGTGCTGGGTTACCTTGTGTCTATTCTGGCTCTGACTTCAGGAACTTGCCAGTACGCCTCCGAGGTGCTCATAATCCTCTCTCTCTGATCTTTCAACTTCCACTCCAGATCTTCTGTTCCCCAGCAGGGATTACATTTTTGCAATACCTAATTCCTGTAATAAATCCTCTCTCCCATAATACTCACGGAGGTTTTGCTTCTCTCACCAAACCCTGACCAGTAAAAAGGAATTAGAGAATGGGCCTGCATGACACGCGCATTTACCCCACGGAGGTTAGCTAAGACGCCTGGCCTTTCAGGACAGAACTGGGATGTACACTTTGTCCGTGGCCTTGGAAGGGAGCAGCAGCGCGGACAGGATTTCTATGCATGGAATAGGAGTAAAGAGCAAAAGACCAGAAGAAAATACTCCAAATCTAGAACAGCAATAAAAGCTTTCTTCTGGTGCTGACACTATGAATGATACATGTTTTCCTTTTTTCCCTACTATTATAATTTCCAAACTTTTTAAAGTATAACTCATCAGTAGAAAAAGTGACAAACTTTGTTTCGAGATAAAAATCAGGGAATTAAACCATGCAGATCCTTTGATGACATATGCATATGTTAGGACTTAACAAAAAAAATCAGTTTCTTAGTGGAGTTGAATTAATCCGTTTATACCCATTTTATATTAGATTTTCAATTCAGAAAATGCCATAGCTTTTTGTATCATAAATAGTAAATAGGAATAACTGGGAGTGTTAGTGAAACTCCCTCAGTTACAAAATGAGGCTAGGGTTCAAAGCAAGGTGTAGTTAATTGTAGGACATGCAGGACGCTGCAACCGATGGAAACAAGGTGTCTCAGCAATAATGGAGGCACGGGGTGCAGCTAGAGACCGGCCTGAGACCAAGGCCTCTCACTCTGAGCCATCTATTGGGAACTTGAGACAACCAGGAGTCAGTACTAAGATACCCTGTGAATGAGCCAGCTTTTTCTGGTGCAGGTCTTCTCCAATTCTCTCTCTGCCTCTCTCTGCCTCTCTCTGTCTCTGTTTCTCTGTCTCTCTTTCTCATATTGCCACTCAGGAAATTAGATAATTTATAAGAAAAGAATTAAATCTGTGTTTTTTGTATGTTACAAGTACTTTTTCTTATAAGCAATAAGAAGCTATGGTGGGGTTTAAAATAGGAAACCTGTCTGAAACTTATGTCTAAAAAGTAATCTGAGAGCAGGATTAAAAACAAAACACCCTACTAACTGTGAAAAAGAGAAAAACTCCAGAGACAGAAAATCCAGCTAAGGAGCTGTTTAACAACGCCAGCAAAGACAGGTAATGAAGTGGCTCAACAATTCAGCAAAAAGGCCAAAATCATGTACGACAAACTAATAAACATCATATTAGCTTTGTTAGAAACTTACTCAACTTGAATGAAAGGTCACAATCGTTTTCTCAGTGAAGAGCAGAGAAAGGTTTGTTTTAAGGCAAACGTAACAACTTACTTCTGTCTCACAAGGCGACCTGATGATACACGATCTTACAACTGCCACACCTGGGTGGAGGGACATTACAGACTGGACTGGACACATTTGTCACTGTAGCTGTGCTGCAGTAGCCAATAAGCCTCGGTCTTGACGGCTTGAAGCCACAGGTTAATTTCTTACTCGCATTATGTGTCCAGGATCGGTCCGGAGGTGCAGCCAACCTTCGTGCCCATTCGTCTTTCGGAGCAGTAGATGGAGAGACAAGGTGGCCAGTCATGCGCCAGCAGCAAGCAGCAGTCTGAAGAGGAACACATGGCTGCTGCTCAAACTCCATGGCTAAACTGATCACCTCACCACCACAAACAATTTCAAGGGAGCAGAAGAGTGCAGGCCTGCCACATACTCCAGGGGAACCGGAAATCTTCCAGTGGCCGGGGCTTTGGCACTAGCAGTGCTATCTCAGCTGCCTTAAACCTTATGACCTACTCAGAGATAAAAACGATTTAGAGTAAGACCCTCACCTACAGCAGCCAGTGGTGACGCCGGTAACGGCCACAAGCTTAGTTAGGGAGCCACTAGTTTTTAGCTATGCATAGTCCCAGGGAGTTTCCTGACAGTGTGGATGAGCAGTACACTAACAGCCGGCGCAGAACTTCCACTCTGCTTCCGTCCGGTCAGGAACCTTCTCTGTGGTCCACTAGGGGCTCCGAAGCCACGCCCAGGCCTGTCCTTCCCCTCCTGTCCTCTGCATGCTGTCCTCCCTCGCTGTGGAGGGCTGCAGCAGCATGGCAGGTGGCACTTGGGAGGCAGCTGGGCGGAGAGGAGAGGACCTTCCCCGAAGGAGAGGAGTGGGCTCCGGATTTTTCAGGCCACAACCTCTGTGCTTCTCTCCGTCAGCGCACCCGCGGCCTGCTGGCATTCGGGCCTTCGCTCTGTGTGTGCGCTTAAGTGCAGTGGTTATCTGTAACCCTCTTGCCTTCTCACGCTCTATAAACAGAGGAAGGGCAGTCTTTCATAGCAGTTCTGCAGTTCTCACCAGAAACAGAAGCATGAACGAGGGCCCAGCACAGCCCGAGTCCAACACACTGACCGCCACCTTGCTTTGCCCCTGCATTTCCCCCGAGCAAGTGCAGATAAGCAGACAGGTTTAACCACAGGTTACCCAGTCTATCAGAAAACGATGAACTGAATGTCTCAATAAGGCCTATACATCTGATTTTAAAAACACCTAAGGAGAATCTTACTGTCAAATAAATTTAAGAAACACTAATTAGTATCTCTTTCCATCCTATAATATTTGAATGTCATTAAAGCTGGAGGCTGACGTAATTTGAATTTTCTTCAACAACCTCAACTCCATCTGGCCTCCTACTGTGGAATTCTTCAGTGTGGAAGAATACCCCATCAGTGTCTTTTCACAGACTTTTATGTAACATGGGGCTGTTGTCTCAAGACATTCCACTATTTATGTCTAGCTTTTAACCTTAAAATGATAAGTTACGGCCAGGATTAGTGCCTCTACTTTGTGTTTGCTCCTTCCTCTCCCCGCCTCCCTCTCTACTGTTGGATATATGTATCTCTAGCTTTATGCATCACTGTTTCAACATCCGTATCTCCCTCTGCCTTCCTTCGGGATGTAAACTCCATGACGGCGTGCAGTTTGCCTTCTCCGGGGCATCCAGGACCACCCCCTCATATATTAGATGCTCCCAGCAAATGAGTGTTGTTCATGGGTTCAACTTAAAAGAAGGTTTTGAGCAAATCTGAGATCTCAAGTGTCTCCAGTACCTACTGAACTACCTTTAAAGGTGCATGCTTCGGCAGCGCCATCAGTCCCTTCTGTCATCCTCTTCCCTGTCTCTGCTGTCCTCCCTGTGTAGATTTTCCTGGAGAATGTTAATATAACAGACAATGAAATAGAAGGCCAGAGCAGAAAACAAATGTGTACAGTTTGGGCTTTTGCCTCACCCCTAACTTAGCCCTTATAAATTTGTTAATAGTAGGAGGGAAACATCTCAGGGTTTGTTTTGATGTTTACGTGACCCATACCCAATGAGCATGTTCTCTTCAGGTTGCTTTAGGCAGGAGGAGTGACAGACCCCAGTTCTAAATCTGAGGTTTTTGCCGGGCCTTTGGGAAACCCTGGCTGTCTTGCCGCTGAGGCTGCTGGCTGGAGAGCAGTGGAGCAGGGGAGGCTTTTCCAGGGTCTCTTACCCAGAGATGGCCTGCCTGACTGACAGAAACATGGAGGGAAACAGGGCCAGTGCTTGCCAGGGAAGGAGCAGGGGTGCACGCATCACAGTAGTGCCAGCCAGCAGCACTGGAAGCAGGAGGGCCCCATCCCAGGATGCCTGCCATGAGGGCAGGCTGGTCAGGAAGGGGCGAGCTGTCTTGTCAGGAGTGTGCTGCCAGGTCAGGCCGTTGCCAGTCTGTAGTTTCCTTCCCAGGCTTTCCTCCGGCCTGCCTCCAGGTTACGTTACCTGATGTCTTCAGCAGACTCTTCCATCCTAAGCTGAGCTCTCTGAGGGCGGGGCACCCTTCCCACTGCCTGGAGGTGCGCAGAGCTGAGCGCACAGGAACTGCACAACTAAGGGAATGCATGTGGCCAATCAGAGAGTGCCGGCCCAAGTTTCTTGACCTGCAAATCCAAGGTGATGGTGCTACTAAATATCAGAGTCACTAAGGGAAACATGAATAGGGCTTTCTCCACCTGGCTGGGGCAGGGAGAGTCAAACGTGAACCTGCCTTGTTGACTCTACTCCCTTCCTGCGCCCAGGGCAACCCCTGGCCAAACTGGGAGAAGACTTAGCTGAGAGTCGGGCAGCAGCTCCTGTGCTCCTGCCAGTGGGGCCGTTTCTCTGCAGGCCTCTTCCGAGGCTGTGAGAGCTGGGGTGCAACAGGCCCAGCTGGCCGCCTGCCCTCAGATACCAGAGAGAGAGCGTGGCCCCAGCAAACACTAGGGAAACTGAAGCAGCCCCCAGTGGGAGAGGACAGGAGACAGGGAGAGACCGCATGCAGAGAAGGCTGTTCTGTTTTAAATATTTACCCTGAAGGAAACTGACACCAGCCATCCCTCTGTAAGTATGTGGAACCCACCGAGTGGAGATGCAGGCCGCGTAAGCCATACCTGTCTCATTTTCATGTGTAGTTAACACTCCATCCTAACCTTGAAAAAAGTTGGGGGAATAACTGCTTTTGCTTGGGTGCTATTTTGAGGAGATAATTTTTCTTAATGACTAATGCTATTACCACGCAGGATTTGACTATATTTTGTTCCTGTAGGAAGAGGCCACCCTGACGTTGGTTCACACAGCCCTGTTGCCATCTGTCGAATCGCTGCATTACTTCATATCTTCTTTTCACTTGAGCTACCTTTCTTCTTTCAACATATGCTGAAACCATAGTGTATATGGATAACATGCCACAAGCAGAAAATCTAATACTTCAACTAAAAATAAATGCTGGTTAGCACAACCCAGGAATTCAGCATAAATGTGTTTCCTTCCAGCAAGTCTTTTGGTCAACAATACTTCTTCATGGGCAAAACTTATTCTCAGATGCTTTCTGCTATGCTTTCAACTGTGTCAGGCTCCTTCCCCCTTACTGCGTGCCTTGCAGGTAAAGTTCAACCAAAACTTAAATACAGCAAAGAAAGATGAGCAAAGATTCCAAGAATATGGATAAAGTCCAATTCCACAATGCTAGAGAGATAACATCAGTAGTGATTAGCAACTCTTCTGCAGAGAAGATGAACAGTTTTGCTACCCAGATATGCCTGACTTCTAAAGGCTTTTATTTTCTACTCTGTAAAAAAGATACTTAGAGAATACAAGCAGTCCTCTCAGGACACTCATATGCTATTTAGGAATGCTCACATCCCTTTGAAATGCTGCATTGCTTCCTTGTGCTATAGAACTCGAGGTCTTTCCCTTTCTGCAAAACGCCTTCTTATAGTATAGAAATTATTACCACATTGTATTCACTGGAAAACAGTGGTATCAAGTAACTAATAAATCTGTTATAGTAGATCTACTACCTTCTATTTTAAAATAATATCTTATTGTCTGAAAATGTGAGTTGTAGGAAAAATTTTGTGTTATACTCAGTAGGTCACACCATATGTTGTGCTTGGCTGGCTTTTGCTTAATTTTTATATATCATGTGAGCCCAAATCACTTTTGTATTTGCTGCTTTTATTTTAAAATGCACTCTTAGTTTTCTAATGGAACAGAAAACCCTAGTATATGATAACAATTTTTAATAAATTATTATTCACAAAATCCCAAATGGTTTCAGTGGACATCTTGTCTTTAAGAGTATTTGCCAGACAAGTCATTTTGCTTAATTAGGTATCTAACTGGTAGGGCCTTTCTTACCAAAAACACCAAACCAAGCCAAACCAAACCAAAACAAACAGCAGCAACAACAACACACACAAAACAAACTTGTACAATTTTCATGAAGTCTTTCATTGGCCCATTTTGTCATTGTGTAAGTAGATATCATTAAATATTAAATTCTTGCTTGTAGCCTCTAGGAGTTCATTAAGTTCCAGGATACATTGTTAAGCTCACATAGTCAACTTAAACTAACAACAATTTAACTAACAGTAACAGAGTAGAAAGTAGTAAACATTCCAGGTACTTCTTTAGTACCGGGTTTCATGCTTTGGTATAATGCTTTAAATATGGGAAATTCCTCATATTTTAAAATCTGTTTTAGAAAAAGCACAGCCTAAGTTAGAGCTCGTAAGTGTTAAGATCCAAATCATCTTTAAAGAAAGGAAGGAACATCAGTGATTATAGTGTATACTTAAATTTTACTGAAATAAACTTTTCTTCCATTGAAAGTTATTAAATGATATATTAATGTTAAGAGTATAATATTGAAAGAGAAAAGATAGAGTGTAACATTCTAGTATCAAACTTTAAAAAGGTCAAACTATTTAAGATATTATCCTTGGAATAAATGAGCAAGGTAGGTGAAGGGTTTAGGTGAAAAGTGCTTGAGCAAAAATCTGGAATATAATCTCTTTCTACCGATATAACAATTTAACAGGCAGTTCAAGCCACTTTTTTCTCTTTCTTGTTCTGGGTAATATGCTTTACTTTACCTTTGGATAGGATACTGAATTCTAGTCTTTTCATTCGAATGTTCCCCAAGAATCCCATGGTAACTGCTTACAGCTCATAGTTCTAACAACTCTATCAGGGAAGAGGAAACAGCAATAATTGGCTCCCAAGAGCTTTTTCTTGCAATAGTCAAGGAGTGGAAGATAACTGACTGAGCTACGTAGCCAGGCAACCAGGCTTTGGAATACCATCTGGCAGACAACGGCCAGAAAAACAAGACTGTTGGCCCCCGGGACTCCTCCCAAGCAGAAGTGGCTCTGAGATAGTTTGCACACAAGCCGTCCAGGATGGGAAGCCCCCCAACACGCTATCGCTTGCTTATAACGAGAAAGATGCTACGGTCTCTGCCTCAGCAAGATGCTTCCTCAGTCTGTGAGCTGGTGAACCCCAAGCCTGCCGGTGGCCCTTCATTCAACCGTTGTATATGAGCCGCCTTTCATCTCCATCATTCTACTGTTCATGTTGCTATTTTCCTCATCCATTTTTCCTTACCATAAATAAATGAAGTTGACTAGAATTTTGCACATATTAAATACCAAAGACTCTTTAAATGATTCATTTATATGTAAAAGTATCATAACTAGCAAAATGGAAGATTTTCATGGATTTTACCAAATCCTAATAACTTGCTTACTTTTGTTTTAGTTACTTTTCTCTCACTGCTGGAACAGAATACCCGATGCCCAAAGTTAAAGGAGTAAAGGTTTATTTAGCTCACAGTTTTTGGAGGTTTCAGTCTCAATCAGCTGGCTCCAGGGCAGGGTGGCGAGGTGACCAGCAACAGTTCATGGCTGTGAAGGCAGCAAAAGCAACAAGAGTGGAAGAGGGGGAGCAAGCCCCCCCCCATGTTATAGCTGTCTGCCCACAGGGGGGCAGCACTCACAGCATCTCCCCGCAATCCTCCTGCACAGGCTCGGGATGTTTACTGGTTAGACCTGGGGCCCTGCTGAGTCACTTAGCTAAACTCCTAAACTTCTCAGGCTGAGGGCTGTGAGCAGGACTGCAACCTAGGACGTAGAGCTGCTGAGTTACTTAATTAAGCTTCTAGACTTTTCAAGCTGATGTGAAGTATCAACCACTACAATTTTTAAAGTGGCAGATACATTAGACAACACGATAATTTTGTATTAGTATGTGTTTGCAGTACATAATGATTACACTTAACATGGTGAGTTGGTACAAGGATTCAACACACCTTAATGCTTTTACACACCTTCTCTTTCCGGGTTCTCGCCCTTCCTTCCTCTCCAGCCCCTTTGTATTTGCAAAGGATTTGTCTCTCTCTTCCTGTTACAGACACCACACAGGAGCAGGTCCAAAGAGGGTGGGCTAAGAGCACTCATCTCTCATCAAACTGCCACCAATTTTTTGTATGTTCGGGGATTGAAAATTTTCTGTTTTTCAGGTTTTCTAGTGTCTAAAATATGGCAATTGGAACCTAAAGAAAGCACATTAGTTTTGCTGCAATATCTACTTTTTATTGACCCTATCTGTAAAATAACAAGAAAATGCCCTGCAGCAAGAGATGATTTTTCTTAAGTAAAAATTTGAAAAGACAAACTTGTTAGCAGTGATTCATACCAGCCACAGAAGGTAGTTATGGAGTGTGACAGAGAAATAATCATCATAAGCACAATTTACTGACTACTTTCCGCAGGCCAGAGTCCACCATGGGCTTTATTAATGTGATGGGACAACAAGACAACAAACTATTATTTAAAGCCTGTGTTGACTTTTACCTTCTCAAATGCCTACCACAAGTCCACGGAAGGTCGATCTGTCTCCTGTTGCTTTTTCTTTCAGGAACTGGTAAAGAAAAGGGAAGATTTTGACTTTGAAGTTTCTTCCAGGGCTGTCAGTGTGATACTGAGTTAGACGGCTAATGACTCTTGGCCTGATGTGGCAGTGCATGCTGGTAATGCCAGCACTCTGGAGACAGAGGCAGGAAGACTGCAAACGTGAGCCCAGGCTGGGCAGCTCAGTGAAACTCTGTCTGGAAGAAAAAGGCTGAGAATGCAGCCCAGTGTGAATAGACACAACCATTAGATTTAAAAGAAAAAAGCCTAAAGAATCTTTAGGTAACTTTGTGATAGGCCTTCAGGCCAATGCAAGGAATGATAGCAAGATAATTCTCAGAGACTGCAAAGTTGAGGAGCCCTCTTGGGTACTTTATTCTTGTTGCTGGGACAAAATACCTGACACCCAAAGTTAAGGGAGGAGAAGTTTATCTAGCTCACAGTGTGCAGAGGTTTCAGTCCACACTCAGCTGGCTCCAAGGCAGGGTGGCATGCTGAGGGACAACAGCTCAAGACAGCAAAGGACAGCAAGAGCAGCAGAAGCTAAGGCGGGAGAGCAAGCCTCTCTCTGTCATATTGTCAGCAGGCTACTCCCAGGGCAGGTGCAGCGCTCACACCATCTCGGTGCCCTCCTCTGGTACAAGTTGAGGATGTTTACAAAGTGAGGACCCTGGTCCCCTGCTGAGTCACTTCGTTAAACTTCTAAACTTCTCAAGTTGACACAGTGTATCCACCATGACAGTGACCAAAGAGATGACACACACTGGTGAGTTCACCACATCATATAGTTTTGTGAAACCCCTATCTTCCCACCCACTCAAGGAAGTTTGTTACATATAAATACCTTGTGTATGCAGAAGGGCTCACGTTATACAAGTCAGAATGAAGTCATCATGGAAAAGCAAACACTGTTCACAACTTTCCTATCTATTTCACAATATGCACCAAAAAGCTGCAAGCTCGGGTGAATGCCATCTGGGGTTATTGTTTGTGAGACAAGTGACGTAACAGAGGTACCAGCTGTTGATCAAATTAAGCACCCTAATAGAAGCAGGTATCGAAGCTGGGGTGGGATGTCACGTTGATTAGCTCCGGGATCCTCCCAGGGGACTGGAGGAGCATATTTGGGGTGGGCAGGTTGGTGCATGTAACACAGCTCAGCTCCTCTTTTCATCCTCTTTCCTCCTCTCCTACCCCTCTTGCTTCATCTCCTGGTCCTCTTCACATTCAAGAAATATCTATCTCCTTCTTTTCTGTTATCATTTTTTACTCTTTATTATAATTTGAATTACTTACATAAGTAAATATAATTTACTTATATTTACTTATAATTTGTATAATTAAGTATAATTTGAATTACTTATATGCAATATTTAAACTTGCATGTCTGATTTACTTCACTTAATATGGTCTCAAGGTGCATCCATTTTCCTACATATTACTAGACTGCCTTTCTTTTTGGCAAAGTAGTACTCCCATTGTGTGAAAATGCCACATTTTTTAGCCATTCTTCTGTTGATAGACATACGGGCCACTTCCAAGATGTAGCTCCCACCAATTGTGCTGCTATAAAAATGTGTATTTGTATACCACTGTAATGTAATGTCTCTAACTCTTTGGGAAGGATACCTAGAGGGGAGTAGCTGAGTCAAATGGAATTTTTAGTTTAGATTTTTGAGGACTCTCTGCACTGATTTGCCTCACCAGCATTTGTAATTATTTGAGCTCTTGATGACAGCCATTCTTCCTGGGGTGAGATGGAATCTCAGAGTTGCTTTAATTTGTATTTCTCTAATGGCCAGAAATACTGAGCATTTCTTCTTGTACTTACTGTGCCTTCTCCCTGAGACCAACTCACTGTGTGAGACAAGCAGTTCATACCTGCAGACACACAGTGACGGCTAGTGATGCCGGAGGCCTCAAAGAAGGGGTGGCGTAGAGCAGTGCATGTGAAGGGCTGCGCGAGGCGGCGGTGAGTGCTGAGGCCACAGCTGTGCCATGTGAGAGAGCAATTGGCCAGGGCCCGTCGTGGAGAGTGGCCAGCTGAGCTCAGAGCTGCTGCCCTGTCCATCTAGTGGCTCCCATCTGGGCTCAGGGCCATGAAAGTGCACTGACAACAGCAGGCCAAATGAATCCAGTTCAGTCAAAAGGTGAAGGCTCACTGAGATGATCCCTACCCCACTAAAAAGCTGCTGCCGTCCTGCTAGGACAGATCAGCACAGATCAGGGCCAGCAGAGAGAAGCCTGGAAATGGACTTTTCGTTTATCTCTCTCATTTGTTTTTCATTGTTTTAGTTGCAGTTTTTTAAATTTTTCTCTCCCTCATTGTTTAATCTTGCTTCTTTATGAGTGTGAATGTGGTTTCTAGCTTCTTTGTGGTTGTGGTTCTGTTCTGTTCTTCTTTTTATCTTTTCCTTCTCTCTTTCCCTCCAGTCGTCTGCACCAAAGTTAGCCTGATCCCTCTTTGCCTCCAGCCTTACTTCTAATCTCTTCCCCTTCTTCACTTCTCTATTTTCTCCCTAAACACTTTTAAATTGTAATCATTAAGGAGAAAATTGACATATTAAAGACTCGTATACTGCATATAATTTTCTGGTTTGTTTTAGATTTTGTTATATAACCACAAATCTATTTCATATGGCCAAAGGCAGCAAATTAATTGTTAGCTCAGTTTGCCATTTTCTAGGCTGTGTTTGATGCTATTATTATTATTGTTGTTGTTTATGGCACCACTACAAGCAAAAGTGACATAATCATTCTAAACAGGCCTTCTTCCTGGTATTCCAAGACTGAGATTGAGTAAGGATTACAGAAAATACTGTGGCACAGTGCCAAAGAACCAGGGGCTGGGCCAAAAATAGACAGCTACACCTCAGCCCTAACAAATTGAAGAGGCAGGATCTTGCAACAGACTCAAAACCCCAAAACTAGGTACACATAGAAGATACCTCAGAGTAGTCATTTCCTAAGGTTTCCAAAGGCTAGCAATAAAGCAACCCACTGTAGGCAGTTTACATGCATCATCCCAGGAATTAAACCCTAAAGTGAAACGAAAATGAGAAGACACTTAAATAAGATACAACCCCAGACATTCAGTGCACCAAAGGCAAACCTGCAGGGTGATGAAGTGGAACAATCCCAAAGCCACCCACCTGGCCTCTAACAACAAAGCCACTGAATTAGGCTCTAGAAAAAATCAAATCAATCTTTATGTGGAGCTGTGGTGACTGGTAGAAAGAGAATCCAAGATGGGCTTCTGTTCCTGCCATTGGCCTGGAGCTGCAGCGACTGCCAGGAAGTGGGTCTGAGACTTGCTTCCACGTGTACCATTGAGCCAGAGCTGTGGGGAATGGCCGGAAGAGAATCTGAAATGGGCTCTCATTCACGTCACTGACCTGAGCTGTGGCAACTGGCAGGAAGTGGGTTCAAGGTGAACTGCGGCTCCCTCCACTGATGAGAATCAGGGACTGGAAACTACTGGGAATGCTAGTAACGCAGCAGGACCCGGCTAGCGTGCACGTGGCGGACAGAGGAGACTAGAGGCATGGAAGAGTCTGAAGCAGCAGCAGCAATATGAACCAGAAGGTTACCAGTGAGGTGACCCAGCTTTGTACTGAGGGACAGAGACATGTGGAAAAGAAGTGTGCGGGTAGAGACCGCTTTTCTTTTCTTTTTTCTTCTCAAATTGTTTCTTTCTTTTACTTTCTTCTCTCTTTACTTTTTTCCTTTTTAAAATGGCTGTGGAAAACTCCAGCCATATAAAACTAATCCCATCCCCCAACACCACCTGCAGTCTTCACTAGAGTGCACATTCTGGGATGAGACTCGAATGCACCACAGAACTGTAGACACTAGAGGAATCTCGCTGCTTTTATTTTTCTCTCTCTAATAGGTTTCCCCGTTAGTCTGCTGGGTTAATGTTTTCATTTTTGTTTGTTTGTTTTGCTGTTGTTTCTGTTTTCTTCTTGTTATTTTTCCCTGTTTTTTCTTTCTCCGTGCTTGTTGTTTTTGCCATGTGTGTGGTTATGTCTCCTTTTTCTGTTTTTCTCTTCGTTTTTTTCTTTTTCTTTATTTTTTACTTTTCCTTCTCTTTTCTGCTTTCTTTTCCCTCTTGCTTATGATTTAGGCCTGTGAATTCTTCCTTGGCATTATTCCACTCACTATCTTCCTCTCCTTCATCAACTATCTTCTTGGATTTTATGAGACTTTTATGTGGGTAAACATTGTATCTTCCTTTTCTTATTCACTTCAATACTCCTAGGATTTCTCTTCCAACCCCTCTCTCTTGTGTCCTAAAATTACGCAAAATGTGGGTAATCATTGTATGCCCACCAAATTTGCCTGTACTGTATTTAACCTCATCTACCTCTCCATCATACTCTCTACTCCATTTAACCTCCCACACACACACCACTGGGTAGAATCATTCTACTAAATGGAAACTTGCATATAAATTCCTCGTGTAAGTTTGATTTATATTATAAAACAATAGAACTTGCTCCTATGGTTCAAAATATCAGACTAATAGTTACCACAGTTTATCACTAGCCAGGATTTAGTCCATTGTTACTGCTAAGTGTACTACTTTAACCAGGATGCCTTACTTGTTATAATTAATTTTTCTCCCCTGTATGACAACACAGAGATTTCAAGCTTCATTATCACCACAATAATCCAATACCAAAGGAATGGGCCTTCATTCAAATAGACAGCACCTCTGCATTCTTAATGTATTGGAAAGGTAGTTTCTTGGGTTAGACACAGAGACCAAGAACCACTTATATCTAGAAGATATCCCTGAGGAACAGACATCACCTAGGAAAGCCTTGACACTAGGGATAAAGCTATCTAACATAAGAAATCTTATAAGCATTGACACAGATAACAAAATAAAATAAAAAAAAAAAAAACAGAAAATGGCAAGAGGAAGAAGCAAAATGCAACCTCAAACACCTGGCCCACCCAGGACAAGTCCCGAGAGAGGAAATCAGAAGCCAATCACTGGAACTCTCTGAAATGATGGCAGCAAAAGTGAAAAACCAAGTGGAAGAGACCATAGAAAAAATATCTAAGATACAAAAATGACAATCACAATAAATTAAAGCAAGCAAAGATAAACAAAACAGAGGAACTTAGGAAAATGATAGAAATCATGAATTCCCAACAAAGAAAAGGAATCAATGAAACAGACCCAAACAGAAATCCAGGAGATTAAAATCTCCATTGAAAGTATACATAACAGATTGAATGAAGACGAGGATACAATATCAGACCTACAAGACAAGAATGTGACTAGCAACCAGGAAAAGAAAGCTACCTTAAAAATAGCAAAAAACATGAAAAAATCAATCCAACAATTACAAGATGAAGCAAAAAACAACATAAGATTGATTGAAGTCAGTGAGAAAACAGAAGATCATGCAAAAGCCATTAGAAATCTTTCACTGAAACCATCACAGGAAACTTCCAAAATATGGATAAAAAAATTGACATAAAAATGAATGAAGCATATAAAACTCCAAATAGTCATGATGAAAATAAATCTATACTAAATCAGATAATAATCAAGAGTCCAGAAATTCAACAAAAGAAATAAATATTAAAAGCATCTAGAGAAAAGAAACAAATCACCTATAAAGAAAAGCAGATCAGAATCACCAAAGACTTCCTACCACAGACCCTCAAATCAGTGAAAACCTGGAGTGAAATATTTCAAGTCCTAAAAGCAAAGAAACTTCAGCCCAGATTGAGGTAACTTGCAAAATTATCTTTCAGTTTCAATGGAGAAATAAGATACTTCCATAACAAAGAACAACTAAAGAAAATCATGACCACCAAGCCATATCTACAGAATTAGATATTAACATGATATTAACATGTTAGATATAATAAAGACCACAAACATGTGAGCAACAATAGAAAGAAATCACCAAGGAAAGCAAGCAATTAAACACAGAAGGCAAACAGGCAACCTACAACAGGAAAATAACACAAAAAGATAATCCAATATATATCATTCATAACTATTAATGCAAATGGTCTCAACTCACCAATCAAAAGACACAGACTGGAAGAATGGAAAAAGAAACATTATCCAACAATATGATACATTCAAGAAACTCATTTTACCAAAAAAATTCATAGACTAACAGTCAAAGGATGGAAAACAATTGCCATGTCATAGGAACCCAGAAAAAAGCAGCGTTAGCTATTCTATTTGCAGAAAGTGTAAATTTTAAACCGAACTAATCAAAGAGACAAGGAATATCATTACCTACTTGTTAAAGGAAATGTCCAAGAAGAAGAGATAACAATCATAAATATATATGCACCAAACAGCAGTATATCCAACTACATAAAACAAATATTAGCAGCCATAAATATTCAAATAAACACTAACACAATTTTAGTGTGGGAACTCAATACCCCACTCTCACAAATAAATAGTTCAATTATACAATAAACCAATAAAGAAATATCAGAATGAAACCAAGTCTGTGAACAAATAGACTTAGTAGTTGTCCACAGAGTGTTCCACTTCAAAACATTGGAATACACATTCTTCTCAGCTGTACATGGGACATTCTCCCAATAGACCACATATTAGACCACAAGATATGTTTAAGAAGATGTACAGAAATTGAAATCATTCCTTGTACACTGTCTGACCCTGTAGTACAATGAAACTAGAAATCAATGCAAAAAAAAATCACAAAAATTACATTAACATTTGGAAATTAAGCAACACATTTCCAAACAACCAATGTGTCAGAGAGAAAATTACATACAAAATTACACTGTATATAAGATTAAATGAGAATGACAACACAACATGCCAAAACTTATGGGATACAATGAAAACAGTAATAAAAGGCAAATTTATAGTGATAAATGCTCATAGCAGGAAAACAGAATGAGTTCAAATAAACAACATAATGTTGAAGCCCAAACTTCTGGAAAAAGAACAAATCAAATTCAAAGCTCATAGGATGGAGGAAAATTATAAACATAAGAGCAGAAATTAATGTAATTGACACTAAGAAAATGATACAAAAAATCAATGAATCTAAAAGTTGTTTCTCTGAAAGAATTAATAAAATTGACAAACCATTAGGCAACCTCATCAAATAGAGGAAAGAAAAAAAACACAAATTCAAGAAATTAGAAATGAAAAGGGGCAAATCACAACAGATCCTACCAAAATTCAGAAGATCATCAATACCTATTACAAGAACCAATATTCTAACAAGATGGAAAACACAGAAGAAATGGACAGATACCTAGACACAGTCCAACTGCTAAAACTAAGTCAAGAAGGTATAAAAATTCCAAATATACCAATATCAGCCAATGAAATTGAAAATGTAAATAAAATTTTACCAACACAGAAAACATCAGTCCCTGATGGATCCACGGTTGAATTCTACAAGAAATGTAGAGAAGGACTAATGCTACAAACGCTGAAACTCCTCAAGGAAATTGAAAGGGAAATGATGCTACCAAAAATGTTGCTGGAGGCAAGTAGTAGCCTGATTCCAAAAATCAGAAAAGAACCCAGCCAAAAAAGAAAGCTACCGGCCAATCTCCCTCGTGGATATAGACCAAAAAATCCTCAATACCACACTAGCAAACAGAATGCAGTGAATCATCATGAAGATTACATATCATGACCAAGTGAGATGCATCCTAGGAATGCAGGGATGGTTTGACATACACAAATCAATAAAAGTAATACAATATATTAATAGAACCAAAGACAAATATCACATGATTTTCTCAATAAATGCCTAAAAAGCATTTGCCAAAGTCCAATATCCATTCATGATAAAAATCCTACATAAAATTGGGACAGATAGTCTTTGCCTCAATTTTCTAAAAGTCATCTATGAGAAACCAGCAGCTAACATCTTACTAAATGGTCAAAAACTGAAACCTGTCACTCTAAAATCAGGAAGGAGACAAAGATGTACACAATCACCACTTCTATTCAATATAGTTCTGGAAACATTAGCCAGAGCAGTTAGATAAGAGAAAGACATAAGAAGAATAAAGGTCGAAAAGGAAGAATTTGAATTATCATTATTTTCACATGACATGATACTCTACATAGAAGACCCTAAAAGCTCCACCAATAGAGTTATAGATTTCATAACCAAATTCATTAGTGTAGTTGGATACGAAGTCAACATTAAACAAAGCTATAAAATCACACAGAGAGAAACTAGGGAAATAACACCCATTACAATAGCATTAAAAATGAAATACTTAGGAATCAATCTAGCAAAAGAAGCAAAATACCTATATAATGAAAACTACAGTACTCTGAAAAAAATCAAAGACAATATCAGAAAATGGAACTACATTCCTTGCTCATAGATAGGAAGAACCAACATGGTAAAAATGGCTATACCTGCAAAACTGTTACATAGTTATGGATTGTTAATGCAATCCAAATAAAAATATCCTTAACATACTTCACAGAATGACAGAAAAATTCCTAGAATTCAGCTGGATCCAAAAGAGACCTAGATAGCTAAAGCAATTCTAGGCAACAAAGGCAAGTCAGGGGATATCACAATCCCTGATGTAAAATTATATCAGAAAGCTTCTTCAATAAAAGCAGCATGGTATTGGCAAAAAACAAATCTGAGGATCAGCGTAACAGAATAGAAGATGCAGACACAACTCCAAACACACTCAGCTGCCTTATCTTCAACAAATGAACCAAACACGTTCACTGGAAGAAAGATAATCTCTTTAATAAATGGTGCTGGCAAAACTGGCTTTCCACATGCTAAAGTCTTAAACTAGACCCAGGAGTATCACTGTGTACTAAAAGTCAAAAAGAATCAAAGATCTAAATATTAAAACAGGGCTGAATGTATAGCTCAGCACACAATACTTGCCTGGAAAGATCCGGGTCCTGAGTTTGATTCCCAGTGCCAAATAAATAAATAAATATTAAAAGAGAAACACTAAATATACTGGATAAGAAGATAGGTAGAAAGCTTGAAGATACAGGTGTAGGTAGGGACTTCTGCATAAAACCCAACCCACATGGAAAATAAACAATCAATAATGGGTCCTCACCATATTAAAAAGCTTTTTTTTTTTACATCAAAACAAATCACCAACAAAGTGAAAAGACAACCCACAGAGTCAAAAAACTTTATAGCCAGTTGTCTGTCAGACAAAGAACTGCTATCTAGAACATATAAAGAACTGAAAAAAATCAGAACTCTCAAATTTAAAGACCCAATCCTAAAATGGGCATTGAGATGAATAAACACTTCTCAGATGAAGAAATGCAAATAGCAAATAAATATATGAAAACATGTTCAACATCACTGGTCATTCAAGAGGTGCAAATTGAAAGAAGCCCGAGATTCCATCTTACCTGAAAAGAATGGCTATTATTAACAAATTAACCAATAATAGATGCTAATAAATGTGGAGGAAAAAAATCCCTTTTCCACTGTTGATGGGAGTGTACACTGGTGCACTCTAGAATTCAGTGTGAAGACTCCTCAAAACTAGGATTAGATGTCCTTTTTGATCCAGCTATTCCCTTGCTGGGTATCTTCCCAGATGAATTAAAAACATCATACCACAGAGATATGTGCACCCATGTTTATAGCTGCACTATTTGTAATAGCTAGTTGCTGGAAAGAAACCAAATGCCCGTCAACAAAGGAATGGATAAAAAGATGTGGTCTTTTTATACAGTAGAGTATGGCTTAACCATAAAGAAGGATAAACTTGAAACTTTTATGAAAGTAAATGTATGCAACTCAAGACCATACTCACAAGTGAAATAAATCAGATTCACTTGTGTAAATATTGCACTGTCTCCCTAGTGTGAAAAGCTGAAATAGCAAATGAGATCCAAAACGTACAATAGATAGTGCGAATAGGGAAGAAACTGTTTAAAAGGAAAGAGTAACTGGGATGGGGCAAAGGAGAAAAGAAGGAAGAGAAAAGAAAAAAAAATATATATATATATATTTGTGTGTGTACAAGATAATCAAGATGGTTATACTACTAATTTCTCTTAATTCATTAAAAAAAGATTTGTGCTAATATTGTGTTGGTAATTAAATGCCTATATCTTGTACTCTGAGTAACTAATTTAAAGATAATATGCAAAGTATTACTCATTATTATTCTCCTATTATTTGTTCTGAAATTTTATTTTATCTTTTATTCTTTAAAATAAATTTTTGAAAACTTCCAAGGGAAAAATAAAATATCTTTGTAAAAGATATGGCCTTAAATAATATTTCGATACGTTTAAATTAAACATAGCTAAGCAAATTCTGATTGCTGAGTTTGCTTCTGTAAATTGGTGTTTTAAAAGCATTCCATATATGTTATGCTTCTTGGAAAAAACTCTGACCCTAATTACTCAATAATGGAAAGTAAAAACAACAAAAGATAGTAAACTCAAAATAGATTAAATCAAAGAAAAAAATTACTCTGTGTTTTTGACTGAGTGGTTTCTTTCCAAGATCTGCATACCTGGATTCCACTGTCAAGGTTTTTTCTTCCCACCTTCAGAGTCTAGGGCTCATGAAGGCCCCTGCCTTTGCCCCAGGCCTCTCAGGCCACTCACTGCAGACTTGGTTACCACCAAGCCAAAGCAGTCCTTGCTCACCTTGGGAGTGGGGAAAGTGACCAGGCCTCTGGTCTCTGCTGCATGTAGGCCACATGGCAGGGGTTTGAGTAAACCACAGGACTTCCAGTCCTACCCGTGGGGTCTGCTCTCTTTTCTCCCTGGACATTGTCTTCATCCAGAATCACGTCAGTTGGCTTGTCCACAACTCTGCTGCCTAGAGCCAAGGGGAAGCAAACTGTAGAGCCACCTAGTTGGTGGATGGCTGTGCCCTTGTGTTGGGAGGGGTGCGTGGTCCAGCTCGCACCTGATCGGTCACATGGTGGGGGCTCTGTTGGAACAAGACAGAAATCTCAAAACAAGAAAATCTCCCCCAAATTTCTTCATGACTTTTTGACTTATTCTGCTTTTGTAAAAAGAAAACAACTTTTAAAAACTAAATTCTTGCTTCTCGATATTTCTTGACCGCATTAGATAATTTTTCTTTCACAGTGTCAGTACTGTACTCACTTCGGCAACCCACACACAGCGTCAGTACTAAGTGTCATCCTGGGGCCTTTAAGTTCATTGCATTTCATGCGGAGGATCAAAGCAAACCTCCAAACTAGCTCTTCTCAGTGGTTCTGCAAAGCATCAGCTCTAATGCTGAAATGTTTGTGATTATAAAATTCTTCTCTGGTCCAGGGCTGAAAGTGCTCAGAGGATCAGAAAAGATCTCTGTGAACCTGGACACACTTGTTCTTTACCTTGCTGGGGTATCTGTCAGAGGTCAGGACACATTGTGTGTCCTCAGGATGGAGCAAAGCAAACCCACACATTATGAAACTGAAGTTTTCACTTGCAACTGATGACCTTTTTTTTAATCTATCAAATTATCTGTTTTCCAAAAACTAGAAACATCTGATGAAGCAGAGTTAATGAATAAAACCTGCACATGCTTATGGAAAATGAGCCTAACCTGTTTTATGAATCTCACAAAGTAATCCAAGGGTTATACATCAACATTTTAAAACATACAACTATTGGAAATTCATGACATAAAATTAGCGAAAAAGTTTTTTTAAAACTTCAAAACCAACCATTTTACAATATATTTTGGGTATAGATGCCTATGTGCAGAAACCTCCAAACACCTACATAATCATCTATGTGAGAGATCATGATTTATATTGCTTTTCAACATGTCACTTCAAAGAATACATTTTCATCGGGTGTTAATTGGGGAAAACATAGAGATGTTGGTCAATGGATATAAATTTCAGTTATATAAGATAAGTTCTGGATAGCTCATGCATAGCACAGAAACTATAACTAATAATGCTCTGGCATACACTAGAAATTTATTGAGTTTACTGTAAATACTCAGCATTAAAATTTTTTAAACTATCTGAAATAATGGGTATGTCACTTAGCCCAATTGTGATAATCATTTTGTAGTGTATACAAATGTCAGAAAAATACTGTGTGTCATAAACATATCAAATTTTTATTTCTGTGTAAGTATATAAAATTTATACAATAAATGTAGAAACTATTAAGTCATGTAATAAACTCTCTTTAAAGATAATTTTAAGTCATAAAATAATTCCTTACTATGTAGGTAAATTTATAGATAGATAGGTAGATAGATATCCCACTAATATAGATTAGATATCCCACTAATATCTAATCTATATTAGTGGGATATCTAATCTATATTAGTGGGATATATAAATATATCCTACATAAAATATTTAATCTTTTTTTTACTTATTGAAACCATGGTAACGCAGATGATACTTAATCACATTAAGAGTAAAACTTGATGTTTCTTTTTAATGCAGCAAGAAAAATTATTTGATGTTACATCACTCATTTCCCAAAAGTATCAAGATGAAAGCAGACATGAATGGCTTTGCTTTTGAGGTGTGGTCCTCATATCTCCTGAATATGTACGTCTGTGCTTCGCAAATGATTGTGGTTGGAACAAGCAAAACAAAAGCTCTGTCCGCTGTGCTATAAACAGTGGAGGGGACCCAGAGGCAGGAAGAGGAGCCAAGCCCAGCAACGCAATGCTGTTATGAGATTTTGAGTTCATACAGTGTTTCTCGGTACATCCATCCTGTATTTTGCTGTTTCCAACTGGATTCTAGTACAGTTATTACAGCTGTGTCCCAGATACTGGTCTTTCTTTGCCTTGTCTGATATTTGTTGAAAAATCATTACAACTTCTTTGATTTCTTTGACAAGAGACTCCAAGCATGTTCTTACCTTGGTTTTGCTATTGTTTTATGTACTACAGAATTTTTTTTCAGATTTTATTTTCCCTCTTGCCATAATTTGAGTCTAAATGTTTTCGAAAGACCCATGTGTTGAAGCCCAGGATTTACTGGGGGCTGGCAGGAAGGTAATGGGTGGAGCCCAGCGGGACACTGGCAGGTTTTCAGGGAAGGCCCTGGAAGGTGATGTCCGGATCCCAGCCCCTTCCGCTTTCACGCTTTGTTGAATTTCTGCAGTCAGGAAGTGAGAAGTCTTTTCCTGCACACGCCATAGCCACCATGTGCTGCTTTCCCACAGCCCCACAGCAGCAGGGCTGCCAAGACAACTGTCCGGCTGTCCCCCAAAGCCTCATGCAGCCAAGGGGGTTGCTTGTCAGAGGAGGCTGGGTCTACAGTGTGTGGTGCTGTGGTGAGTGTGTGGTGACTGGTTTGGCATAGTTCTGGCTGGAATTAAGGGTATGAGTGTTACACCTGCCCTAGTTCACACAGTGTACATGAAAGACAGAGAGTGGGCTCACGTGCTCTTGCCTGCTTGCCGTGGACTGTTTCTCCTCCACAGTGCCCCTGCCATGCCACCCCCTTAGAGCCAGTCGGGATGGCTGAAAGCTCTGCAAACTGTGAGGCACATAACCCTTTCACCCTTTAACTTTTCGTATGAGTTATTGTGTCTCTCAACAAGAAAAGTAACTAAAATAGACAAGTCAATTATGGAATGAAACCTTCAAAACTGTGAGCCAAAGTAAACTCTCCATAGACTGATCTATCGCAGACACTGGTTACAGTGAGATGAATCTGACCAGTGTATCTTCTCCCCACCTTTATTTTTGTATGTGTATCTTCCTGGATGAGGGGTCATTTCCTACCCCAGTCTGTAACAGAGTTTTACTGTTTTGTTTTCTTCCTTCCAAATCCTTTGACAATACTTTAATGGATTAACTACAAAGGAAGATCTCTGCATTGCTTATTTCCTATTAATAAGGCACTAAATAAGGAACAATTCAGTATTTCCATTGCCAAACAAAAATGTCTCTTTTAATTAACCAATGTAAATGGGCTTTTACTGGAAAATATAGGGGAATTATATCTAGAGTCAGGATATGGTTATGTCAGGTACCATCATGCCCTCTTTCTGTTTTAAAATCGAAAAAAAATACAATACAAAGACCCTCGGTCTAGAGAGGCTAATGGAAGTCCCTTCACAAAATACTGCCGAACAGGTGCTCTGTTTGTACACTTAGGACTTTGTTTTCTAGTTTGTTTTTGCTACAGCTCATTTACATGAAGGCAGCAATTTATGCAACAGAAAATAACTTAGTCAAAACTCACTTCTTCTGTATTTCTGTTTATCTTTCCATCACAGACCAACACCATTGTCCTCCAGGCAGGACCAACATAAATATTGATCAAAGTGGGAACACTACCCAATTCCTGCTCCGCTTGGCTTCCCTTCAACTGCTCTTCTTTAGTGCCTTCCTTGATCCAAAGGCTAACTCTTTCTTCATAGCATGGTTCCTTTTCTACTTCAGTTTTCCTCTCAAGACAATCTAATTTAAAATTGATCCAGTTGGATTGGTCCAAAGCCACCTAATTTTTCCTCTATGTCACATAATCTATTATTAATGTAGACATTTGTATATTACTGTGCAATATGTAAGCCAAAGGATCAGATTTAATTAAGGAAAATGAGATGGAGCCAGTGTTTCAAGATATCAGTTGACCATAAGCATTTGTCTCCTTGCTTTCCCCTAAACCTGTAACAGCAATCTGACTGATGAAAGAGGCCAGAACAGAGAGATCTGAAGAGCCATGGAGAGTGGAAGTTTTGGAGGATGGGATCTCTAGACATGTGAATCAGACTTTAACCAGATTTCTCTTCAGAATCAACATATGCTGATTTCTTCAGAGTATATCTTTGGATAGGTAGTAACTATGTGCTTCAAATCTAGAGGTAAAAAATGATTAAGAACTTGACCAATTTTTAAATTGTGATGGCAAAGTGAATTTATTTTCAATAAGGAAATATATTAAAATAGTACTTCTTTGGAACTCTTTGTGAAGAGAATAAAGTGGTTGAACTCCAGGAAAATAAATTTAAGCACTAAAAGAAAGAAACGGAGTAATTCATCAAACCTAGGGAGAAACAATGTCCAGGAATATAGGCTGAGAACAATAAGTCCAAATGAAAGTAGAAACAAAACAAAGTAAAACAAATCATTATAGTGCTAATTGCCTGAACAATTAGGCTTTTTGGCACTCTACTATACTCCATTATACTCCAGTCACTGACTATTATATCATTGGCTATGATTTCCTTTAGATGCAATTCATTGGGGTCCTTTGCTGACTTAATTTTCTTCTCTTATCTTGGTCTGAAATTTGTCATGGTAATTTTGTTACAGCAGGCCAAGAGTTGGTTGTAACTGCACACGAACAGCAAAGCCAGTGAGAGTATTACTGGGAAAGCCCATTATTTATACTCTTACAATACTGTAAGAGTCAAATCAAGGGCAGGATGGTGACAAGTAAAGAGCAAAGATTAAGTTTTCATAAAGGAACCAAAAATTTCCTGAAAACTGGCTAGTCAACGATTTAAACGTTTGGCAAGTTGACTAGGTCATTAGAGCAGGAAGTGAGTAAGCTCTAAGTAAAATATATTTAAGAAGAAAAAGGTTTTTAGTAATATGCAAAAGGAACCAGAAATGATATTAGGAGGAATAGGATGAGAAAGGTATATATTCCATCTCCTGAGTCAAAAAGCAAAGCAATCAGAAACTACAGGGGAAGAAAATGCTATAAAAGAAAACTATGAATGTGATGAATATGAATCTGAAATTTGGCATGATTTTAACAATGTGTGCAGGGAAAAAAGGGAAGGAAATCCATTTGATCTTCACGAGAGGAACACTCTAAACTAAAGGGCATGAGGTGAGGGCTGGTGTGGCACTGGGACCATTAGAAAAGAAAATTTGATCAGAGCACACTGCTAGAAAATACAAAAAGCAGAGGGGCTGGACAGGAGAATGTTCCAGATGTGGACCCACTTTTCTGCAGCGCTTGCTGCTCTTCCTTCTGCTGGCTGAGGCGCCCTTCCTTCTCAATTGCAAGGTGAAGGCCCTGTCAGAGGAGCCAGGAGCTCCATGTCCCTAATTTAAATGTGGCAGAGGAGGGCTGCTTCCCACAATCAGAGAGCTTTGTGTTCCTTGCACTGAGAACAACAGAGGCGGAATACTAAAGTTATGTGAGCATTAACAAATCAGCTAGAATTAATAAGACAAGGTAACTAGTGTTCCTTAATATGTACCAAGTGCCGCTTTAACTATTTGATGTATACTGTCCTTTCATTATTCCAAACTCTTCCATGAGAAAGCTGTTATTATTACCTTTTTCACTGAGGAAGAAATCATAAGGCTGAGAGAATTTAATTAATTTTCCCTAGGGTCTCCAGCCAATTAAATGGCTTGTTGTGGTCTGAATATGACTTGTTCCCACTCCAGTTGCTCAGTTGATCATTAAGGTGGTGCTGGTAGGTGCTGGCTCTGGTAAGAACTCAGTAGATCACTCCGAGGATCTATGAGTTCTCGCCCTCCTGAGGGTGCACTGGCTGCTGTCAGGAAACAAGCCTGGCACCTCCCTGTGGCACATGCTCACCCTCCTTGTGCGCCCACTGTCCCTCTGCTTTTCCCACCACCTTGTGACACAGCACAAGGTCCTCGCCAGGTGCCTTTGCCAGATGGAGCCCCAACCTGCTGAACTTCGGCAGCCTTCGGCAGGCCACGAGCCAAATAAACTTCTCTCCTTTGTGAATTACCTAGCCTGAGGATTCGGTCATAGTGATAGAAAGTAGATTAAAGTACCCTACCTAAGTGAACCAAAACCAGCATTGGAACTCAGGCAGCCAGGCTCTGCAGCCTGCTCGTGAGGCCCCTGCCGAGGAGCTAACCCGATGGAGACTCTCACCCCTGCCGTCGGGTCGCACCCCAGCGAGGGCTTCCAGTCCTTACTACAGCTGTTTGTCAGGAGGCGGACTCAGGCAGGAGACCTAAGGTTTGTTGGTTGGCTTTATAAATTCCCCAGGCTGGAAAGATTCTAAGTAGTAAACTCGGCTTGACAATGAGGAGCCCAAGTTAAGGGAAGCAGCAAGTGATAAACAGAATTTAGAGGTAAAATGTCTCCAACAGTCCTTTAAATGACCTTGTTAACTTGAATATTGCCCTACACCGATTTCACCTTGTTGTTTCAATTACTAAAGATTGTGAATTATTTTGAAATAATCTTATTTTTCTGAGAAGAAAAAAATGAATTATGTTTTTGTCTGGGTACCTATTAACATAGTGATTCTCAACCCTGGGTAACTGGCCTCGCCCCCTCCCCAACTCTCTCCTTCCTTTGCAGGTCTCATAAATCAGTCGTTTTAAAGTTCTTCAAATAACTCAATGTATAGTCAGACTAGACTATGATTCCAATAAAAGCCATTCTTTACCTGGAACAGGTGAGAGAATGACAGCTACCATTTCAGAAAAGAATCACCAGTGTCTGTAATTGGGCCGTTACTTTCTGAGAGGGGCGCGCCTGAGGGCTCGCTGCCTTGTCAGATGCTGCCTTGTCAGATGCACTCGGAGCCCAGCGGATCAGGCTGGCGGAGTTCACTAGCATCCCCGCTCAACGCTGACCCAGTGTGAGTTAAGCAGTTTACTGCTGTACAATCCCACCTGCCAGAAAGACAACTACAGACACACGTCACCAAGTGTGTCACTTGGAGCACATCATTTACATATCACAGCACTTCTCACAAGTAACTCACACTCACAGCTGCCAGCAGGGGCTCTCTGTTCATGTCGCTGTTTCAGTGTGACATAAGCTGATGTCTGCCATAGTTCTAAGGTCACTGGCTATTACTGAACGCTTTTGCCAAACAGAGACTGTATTTGCTCATTAGAAGTGGGTGGAGAATATGGAGATTATCCCTTCCCCAAGCCCTTCGGGAGGTCTTACTCTAAATTCTCAAGCATCCTAATGTTTATCAGCAAAAGCACAGAAGCGATTACACAGTTTGTTCTGCAGGCTCAGCTGTCTCTCTCTCTTTCTGCAAGATCCCTTCCAGACTGCTTCCCTGCAGGGCCAACCATGTAATTCTAGTACAGTGCTTGCTTCACATATGCGAGGCCCAGAGTTTAATCTCCAGCACTGTGAATTTTTAAAAAAATATTTCACAGAATGCACATAAATGGGACTTAATAAAAATTCATTTTATTCTGAAATGATATTAACTTCAATAATTATTCCTCAAATTCATTGAATATTCCTTATCTAAAGCCTGTTTGAGACCTTAACCTCTAGTAGCTTTTAGGTGGGAATTTAAACTAGTGCAACCATTATGGAAATCAGAGTGGAGAAGCCTCAAAAAATTACACCTACCAGTCTCACCTGACCCAGCTTTCCCTTTCTAGGTATCTTCTCAAAAGAGTTAAGGACATTACACCACAGTGACGCATTCATACCCATGTTTGGCAGCACAGTTCATAGTAGCTGTATCTTGGAAGCAGCTTAAGTGTCCTTCAAAAGATGAATGGGCAAAGAAAATGTGGTATTTATACACAATATAATGTTATTCTGAAATACAAAGGACACATTTAAGTCACTTACAGGAAAATGGATGTACCTTGAGATCATAATACTAAGTGAAATAAACCAGATGCACAAACTTAAATATTGATGTTTCTCTTATGTGAGAAATCAAAAAATTAAATAAAGAGCAAAATAAAAGAGGTAATAGAAGTAAGAGATAATAGAAGAGATAGAAGATCTTTTCCAAGTGGGAAGGGGAACAAAAGATGGAGGGAATAGTGAGGGAGGCAAAAGTTCTGTGTGTAGGTCGTTAGGTACCACAGTAGATGGCAGCTCCCCTTCTCTTCCTCAGTTCCTGGAAGAGATGAGCCATACTATGGTCTCTTGATTCTAAGAACACACTACACTGAGTAAATAGCATTCCTTCCAGTAGGCGCCATAGTGAGTCTTCACTTTACATCATATAATTTGACAAGTCTTTTGCCTTAGAGTTAGGGGAAGCACTTTTAAATAGTAGAGCATGAGGTGAATTAATCTTTCTTGGCAAACATTCTTTTACTAGATGCGATGGTAAGCAGAACACCACAGTGGTAGAGGAGGTATATTTTGAGTCAATGAGCAGTGTTGACAAAATCATAATGGGAAGGGAAGGCATCCACTAAGGACAAATCTCTATTTTCTCCACTTATGGAAGAGACCTGTAATCATCATCAATGTTTCACCAGCTGGCTGACTGGTGTCTTTAGGGAGTGGTGTATTCTCTGTGGATCACAGTCAACCATGGGCTCTAGCCCATTAGGCAACTAAACTCATTCATATGGAGCAGGTTAGCCTTAGTGAAGGTAAGCCTAACTTGTGAGGCAAGTCTGTCACCATAGCCACTTTGTTCGTGGACCCATTGAGCAAGCACTGGGTAGCTATAGCAAGAGCCTGACTGATTTCCACTGAACTAGTATTTCTATCCAGCTGGAGGTTAACAGCGTATTCTGCGATAAGAATGTTGCCTATTAGTGAACCTTCTTTTAGAGCGTAAATATGAAGCATGATATGCTCCCATTTTGTAAAATTGTAACAGTCCACTGAGGTGATTCAAGTCAGGTTTCTGATTGTCAGAATAAAAAGTGCTCCTATTACATATATTCTGGTAAGCTGCTCCTTGAGTTTTGCGCTAAAAACACTTTCATCAGTTACGTATAGTCAAGTATCTCTGCTGGCTAAGAAATGTTAATTATCTGCCCCAGAGATCCAGCCATGGCCATGGCGTAACCTAGGAGCCTGCACAAAGAAGCAGTTTGCCTGCCCTCTTGGTAAGCGCCTTCCTCTGGGGGATTCCAGGAGGAGAACCAGAGAATGGCCCTGAGATCTGGCCACGGGCATGGTGGAACCCAGGAGCCTGCACAAAAAAGCACTTCGCCCACCCTCTTGGTAAGCGCCTTCCTCCGGTGTGAGCCAGGAGGAGACCCAGCAGTGTCTCTTGAGCCTTTGTGCAGGCTTGGAATCAAACATCCCAAACTCCCCTCCTCCTCATTAGCAACTGGGGACAGAGGTCTGAGCATCTCTTGGCAGGATGACTGTATGCAACATAGCAAATATGGGGGGGTCTCCTCTCTCTTCCCTTTGAAAGCAAGTGTTGTTTTCAGTTTTGTTTCATTATGATTATTTGCTTTACTCTATTCAATATTCTCTTTCAATTTATTTTATAATGTTCTGTCTTTGGTTTGATTTCGCTATACTTAATTGACTAGACAACTATTGTGAAGATAATGAGATATACTATGGTATCTATTACTGTTATCCCGGTAACCTGCTGTGAAGTTCTGTACCAAATTCACTGCACTGTCTCAATTGGCTTTGTTCTGTCTTATTCTGTTGTATTTCTACTACCTTTAAAATAAAAAAAAAAGGAAAGAAAAAGAAATGTTAGTTACCTGTATTTTCTGTTTGTCCCCAGGCTAGTTGTATTATGTTGTCTTTGGTGATTAAATGCTGCTACTTGGCCCAACTAGGGTTCCTTCACTACCTTTAAACTGCCTTTGCTATATAAGAGCAGTCAAAATAATTTTGAAAAATATAGATAGATGTTCTCTCAATCAACCAATTTTTAAATGCTCAAGGGAAGGGCATACTTTGTAGGCTTCTCATGGAACATAGTTGCTTGTGAGGTGCAGTTCAATCCACTCTGTCATTCAGATTCTTTCCCAAGTCTTTGAATTTTCTCTCCACTTCTACCAAGGAAGCCCAGGCATCTCAATCTCCTATAGACCTATAGACCGCCGTAGAATCCAAGTTCTTGTCAAATTGTTGGAGCAACCCAGAGATGCACAAACTAACACATCAAATTCAAAATCTCTGCTAAGTGCTCTATACCAATGAATTCATCCCAATCTGGAGTTATAATCTGTTACCTTTATGCTATGATCCTTGGGGTATGTTGCCACACATTTTTTTATGGGCTTCTTTTCTAATGTATGTTAGAAAAGTTTTGCAAATATTTTGATGTTTAAGCTGTCTCCTCCTGGTTTGAAGTGTGTTCTGGTTTCCTGTATCCCAGCAACAGTGACCCTGGTTGTAAGGTCCAGCACTACAGGATGGTGTATCTGGAAGAGGGAAATTCATCTTCTCCTAGGGAGGTGATCACAGGTTTTTCATGCAGAGGGAGGCAGTTTTTCTCAGACATTGGAGGGCAAGCTACTTACATTGGGAAAAAAGCTCAAAATGACTTGCTGGTCAAAATTACTAGGTTTTTTTTCATTTTTTTTCTGACCCCAACTCTGAGTCCACCTTCCAAGATTCAGGATATAATTATCTCTCAATAAATGCTCTAATATTCATATGAGAAACCCAACAAGACTGTTGTAATTCAGTAAACTTCACCAGTAAAATTCATATCTGATTTTCAGCAATACTATGAGGTTACAAAAAAGTGAAGAACTTTTAGGGCTATCAAGAAACTTTCTATGTCTCACACTGGGACTTGAGATGAGTGATGTAACCTGAGATTCCACATTTCTTTTTGCATGTATTCAAATGCTCTAAAATATATCCACCCTGCACATGTCCATATAAGTTGTCATTTCTGTCATAACTGTCCAGTAGACCCCAGTCTCTTGGGATTCCAGGACACCAACTATAAGTTCTTATTTTACCACAATCTACCATTGTTATTTGTTGTGGTTGACACATTATGCCAACCTGAAAAGTTTAGAAATTTAGCTGAGAGACTCAGCAGGGATCCAGGATCCTTACTTTGTAAATTTCCTCATTTTGTGCAAGAGGAGGTGTGAGTGCTGCACCTGCTCTGGGAGAGGGTAGAATGCTTACAATATAAGGCTATAAAAGATTGCTCTCCCTCACTTCTGCTGCCTGCTGTCTTGAAGTTTTGCCCTGGTGCCATGCCCCCCTTTCTTGGAGCCAGCTGATTATGGACTGAAACCTCCCCAAACAATTATCTAAATAAACCTTTCATTCCTTCACTTATATTTTGTTCCAGCAGTGAGAGAAAAGTAATCAAGATAGGATTTGGTACCAGGGGTGGGGTCATTTCTGTGACTATACCTGACCATATAGTTAAGAACCTTTGGAAATGGGTTGTGTAAGCATGTCTTTGTACTTAGAGACTGACTTAAAGAAATGTGTCTGCTTGTCAAGTGGTGGATTGTTATGGTTGATACATTGTGTAAGATCACTCAGTGAGGAATAATCCACCAACATTTTCTAGACTGCGACAGTGTTTGAGTTACATGAGCCAATATTTTTTTAAAGGCTATCATTTTTTTTCAAAAATTCTGCTTTAAAAAGGAAAAGTAAGCCAGGGGTTTAGTTCAGCAGCATAAGTGCCTGCTTGGCAAACACGAGGTTGTGAGTTTGATCCCTGGTACCAATAAATAAATAAATAAATAAATAAATAAATAAATAGGAAAAGTAGGACTAACCATGAAGCTCCATGGTAGAGTATACTTTTCGTATGTGCAAGGCCCTGGGTTCAACTCAGCCTGAGAAGAAAGAGGGGAATCAGAACAACAGAGAGACCCTCATCATTTCACTTAATTATTCTTTAACTGCAGTTGGTGTGTCCTGTTTGTTTTTCACTATGTAACGGGAAAGGGACAGTCTCCTGACATGAGGGTTTCCTGTACTGAAATTGACTGCTTTAAGCTATTATCATAGTTCAATTTTTTTTATAGTTTGATTTTCTTTATTAGACCACTGTGACTCATTCTTTTACACTGGATTTGTTATTAGCAAGTAGACCCTTCTCTGTCATTACAGTTGTAAAAACAGTATTGCTAAGTTCAGAGCAGTCAGCAGTTGCTAAACAACCGGTAAGTAGACCTTGTTTGCCACATTTTCATTGCCATTGATGACTCCTGTTTCTTTTCTGATACTCAGTTGTTAACACAGCTTTTCTTTTAAAAAACTGGAGGAAGGTTACATATATAATTAGGTTAACAAGAAGTATATCAATAAGAGTGTGTTTGTTTCTGTGAGATGGAAACTGGTATCCCACATCTGTTAGGCAAGCATTCCACCGCTGAGTTACACACCAGCCCCTCTACCAATTTTTTTTTACTTTTATCTCTAATTTACCAGGCTAAGGTGGTTTTTTGTTGTTGTTGTTGTTGTTGTTGTTGTTCTTGTTGTTGTTGCCAATTCTTTAGCTTAGAATAGTCTCCCCATTTTTGGCTGCTGCCTTGAAGTATTGCCCTGGTGCCATAACACCCTTTCTTGCAGCCAGCTGATTAAGGACTAAAATCACCAGAAACTGTGAGTTAAATAAACCTTTCCTTTCTTCATTTTGGGTGTTGGATATTTTGCCCCAGCAATGAGAGAAAAGCAAGCAAGACAGTGGTAATGAATAATTATGATATCCCTGCATGCTATGGATTGCTGACATCTTGCAGTATTAGCAAAGATCTCAGCCTTGTGCTCATACTCAAGGGAAACAACGACAAATCCCCAGCCTGCAATTTGCAGGTATGTATCCAGGGACACTCTCCATCTCTGTAGCAATTCTTCATCAGCCCGACTGACCAAAAAGAAGACAGAAATCAGACAGTAATTTGAATAAGGAGTGTTTAACATAAAGAATTATCATCTGTAACTGGGAATAATTAAAAGATGTAAAGAATACTACAGAGTATCCTAGGCTGAAGAGAGCACCCTAGACCTGAACTTGGGGCATCTTGAAGACCTGGTTCGAGTTCTGTTAGAAAGACCAGTTACTGCCAACTATATGATGCAGAATTTCCCCAGGATTCCCTGGCAAGCAGGAGATACTCCCCCAGTGGATAGTTGGGTGGTGTGTGGATGGAATCCAGGCCTCACAGCCCTTGTGTACCCACATAGTGGATGAGACCTGGGATACACATTGCCTACATCATGAAGGCAAGGAGAGATAATCTCTTGGCATGATTGATTGGCCAGGTTGCATGATGTCTAGAGAACAGAGTCAGCTGTGGAAAGATCTCAGGTTGGGTTTTTCTGATTTTTGGTGCTGGGGCTCGAACTTGTGACCTCGCATTTGCCAAGCAGGCACTTACCCACGCTGAGCTAAACCCCGGCCAGGTTGGGGATTTGAACACACTTGCAGCCTGCACGTTGTGACACACATTCGGGGGGAGTGGTAATGGTTGTTCTCATCAAACACGCTACTGGGAGTGTAACAGCAAGAGTGAGGCAGTGAGGAAGAGGAGGCCCGCCTTTTCCCTCACTGGCCCTGCAGTGCGCACCCAAAGCTTTACATCATGACCACTGCAAAAGAGAAATGCTCGAAGAGTAATGATTAGACAGCTAAGAAGCAATAAGGGAGAACCATGTACTGCCAACACATCAGTTATAAGGCTACTGTGTATGTAAGTACTCTAACCCTGACCACTCCCTGAACAGATATAACCCCATTCCCATTTCACACATGAGAAAACTGAGCCCTGTGTGGATTTTAATGCTTCCTCGGTTTCCTATATGTACAATGGAATTGAAAAGCCAGATTATTTCCTTTGGCATGAACATTGTTTCTACAGTGTTGCATCTCCAAAAACAATTAAATTGGTTAAAATACTTATCATCTAAATATGTAAAATATCTTCACATCCATAAAGGGAAACTGCATCATATCAATTACCCAGGCCATTGAACCAAATAAAACCCCTGGTAGGACAGAAGTTTGTGATTATTTAGGTAATAAATTGACAACTTATTTTATTCAACATAATATAACAACCATCTTCTTTTTACTGTCTTTCTTTGGGGGGGCTTGGAAAATCTAAGTACATAATGCACACAACTAGTTTCTTTTGTAATATAAATGGCCTTTTTCATTCTGTGTAGCTTTCTAATTGTAAGGCAGGCAGCTTCAATTTGCCACATGGAAATCTAATTGAATCTAATCCAGTCCACTAAAGGTCAGTTCTATCAGGAGAGAAAAATAGGTCAAGTTAACAATTCATCCTCATATGAGATTTACTGTCTTTCTTATTTTCTATATACTCGTGCTTGGCTTTCACAAACACTAGCTTTTTCTGTGAGAATTGCAAAAATTTTGCAATTCTCACAGAAACTTTAAAGTTTTCTGCTAAAAAACTGAGACTGCTTTACCTAGGAAAATGTTAATTAACAATTTGGTGATATTGTGAAGACACCAGTTGAAACACTGCATTATCCAGAATGATCTCATCATACAGAAAAAGATACTAATGAAGACTAATGCTTTTGTAAGCTCCTCCCTTTTTTCTTTGAATTGTATAATGTTGGGTTAGAAAGAATCTTATACTTTATCAAATTCTGTGATTTACAACACGCAAAGAAATGCCTTTCCAGCAATAGACACCTTAAAAGCAAAACCTGGAGACCCATGTCCTCTCTGTCTTCTCTTCATAAGTTTTATACATCCAGTAAATTGCCCACTTCTGGGCAATCTTCATGCTTTGAGAAAAAGTTTTGAAATCAGTAGCTAAGCCAACCCCCTTTCTTCTAATGAGGAAGCACGTGCAAGCAGATCAGAGCCCGAGCGACCCAGCCTGCCCCCGGCGGATGCAGACAAGCGACCCGGGTCAAACGCCTGCACTAGCAGCTCCGAACAGCGAGCTCCATCAGCAGGCGTTTCTGTGCACACCGGCACGGCAATGCACTTTGAGAAAAGGCTGAAGAGTCCCTGTCCCGGAGAAAGGAGACGTTTCGACAGCCATGTGTGCAGGTGGAAAACACCGGGGGCTCTTCATAACTTGCTGCCTGGTGACAGCCTTGCTCAGTGGAGTAAGATGGAAGCTCAGGGTTGTTTCGATTTGCATTTCACTAATGGCTGAGAAGCCAGAATGTGTTTTTCGTGTATCTATTGGTCATTGTGTTTCTTTCTGTAAGTACCTTTATCCAAAATTGAAAATCAACAAACGCTGGCAAGCCTATGGGGAAAAAGGAAGGATATCTTCTACACTGTTGGCGGGAATGTAGACTAGCACAACCTCTGTGGAAATCAGCATGGAGACGTCCTCAAAAAGTGAAAAATAAAATTCCATTTGATACAGTTCTACCTCTCTGGGTATAGAGTTAAAAATACCGTATTGCAATGATACATGCATTCCCATATTTACAGCAGCATAACTCTTAATAACTAAATCTTGGAAGTGGTCTATATGCCCACAGACGGATGAAGAGAAGGTTGTATGCAAGCACAGTGAAGCACTACTCACCCGTAAAGAATGATAAATTTGAATCATTTATAGAAAAATGGATGCATTTTGAGACTATAATGTTAAGTGAAATAAATATTGAAAGTTAAATATCACAGTTTCCTTTATATGAGAAACTATAAAATAGAGAGCAAAATGAAAGATAAATGATAGGAAACAGGGAAATAGACTTTGCAGAGATGGAAAAGTCATCTAAGGATGGGGGAGATAGGAGGGAAGACAGGAGAAGTAAGAAAGATTGACGTGAGATGTGTGCATGTACCAGTTTCCCAGGATGAATGTAATCATTACATACCATGCACATATAGTCATAAAAAGAACTTGCTTCCTTCCTGTATTACTGCCCTTCTCTATTTTACCTGCTATTTTATATAGATGTAATTCAGTTGAAGTTGAAAGTAAGTGTTCATTTAAAAGTCTTTGATTTTGATTAGAAGATCACCGAGACTTGTAACTCATCTTAAAAATCAACTTTATTAATGAATAATCTCTAGCAATTGGTGGCACCTATTTGAAGTATAAAATTTGGTGAATTTTAAGAGTTACATACACCAGTGACCCCACCATTACTGTACTTCAGAACATTCCCTTCCTCTGAACGATATCTGCACTCCTCTGTAATTCTTCCTTCCCTTTTCCATAGTCCCAGATGAGAATTCTTGTGCTGCTTTTTGTCTCTGTTGATTTTCATTTGCATCTTCTAGATTTTCATACACTCTGAAGACTCCTTCCTAGCTGTATTCAACTATGTTGACTCTATTAGTTCTGTTTTTCCTCTTAGGTAGTAGCTCACTGAACATACAAATCACATTTGGCTTATCCATTTGATTCTTAATGGTCAGTTGGTTCATTTTTACTTATGGACCCTCACTAATAATGCTGCCTGACCATTTATGACCAGTATCTGTCTGGATCAGTGCCCCGTTACTTTTTATTAAGTACTTAAGGGTAGATTGGCTGGGTTGTATAGCAGAAGTATGCTTGTTGCAGTCCTATGTTGTTGGAATCCTATTTAAGGAGTCTTTGCCTTTGCTTACAGCTTGAATTATTTCCCCCATGTTTTCTTTCAGTAGTTTCAAAGTTTCAGGCCTTACACTCAGCTTTGTGATCTACTTTAGATTTTTTTGTACAGGTTAGAGACAGAGCTCTAGTCTCAGTCTTCTACAATAGAATGTCCAATTTTCCCAGAACCATTTGTTAACAAGGCCATCTTTGCTCCAGCATATTTATTTTGACTTCTTTGTCCAAAAGCAGAGGGCTTTACTGGTGTGGGTTTGTTTCTGTGTCATCTGTTTCCTTTCATCTGTTTCCTTCCATTGGTTTATGTGTCTATTTTGTGTTCATATCTTGCTGTTTTTTTTTTTACTAGGACTTTATGCACTTCTTGACTAGGACTCCAATAGCACAGGAAATAATGGCAAAAAAATCAACAAATGGGACTACATCAAATTAAAATCTTTCTGCACAGCAAGGGAAGCAACAAAGTAAATAGATAACTTCAGAGTGACAGAAAACCATTGCCACTCACTCTTCTGACAAAGGATTACATCTGGACTAAAGAACTAAAAAAAAAGTAAAACAACAAACAAACAAACACCTCAGATAGCTCAATCAATACATGGGCAAAAAAATTGAATGACCTTTCTCAAAATAAATACAAATGCTCACCATCTAAACACTGAGATTTCATCTTACCGCGGTCAGAATGGCTTTCATGATGACACAAAAAACAATAAATTCTGGCAAAGATGGAGGGAAAAATGAGCCCTTCTTCACTGGTGGTAGAAATGTAAATGAGTATGATCACTACTAAAATCAGTGTGGAGGCACCTCAAACATCTAAAAATAAAACTGTCATTTGATCCAGCTATACCACTCCTTGGAGGAATTTAAGTCCGTGTTCCATGGGGATATCCATATTCCCACGCTCATTTCAGCACAATGTACAACAGCCAAAGAATGATACCAGCCTAGGTGTCCATCAGCAGATGGCCAAGGGAAGGAAATGTGGCACGTACACACAATGGGATGTTATTAACACATAAAAGAGGGAAATTCTGTCATCTGCAAAAAAGTGGATGGTTCTGGAGATCACACTGTTTGGGAAATAAGCCAGACTCAGAAAGATAAATATATGTGCTCTGCCTAATATGTGAATTCTAAAAATGATGACAAGAAAATAGAAAAGAGACTGTTATTGAACACATCAAAACCTCCCAAAATCTGAATGTAGAAGGAGAGGTGGGATAAGAGAGGTGATAGGATTTGTGCATGTACAAATCTGCCCAAATGAAACCTGCTAATCTTTATAGCTTAATAGGCACCAACAAAAACTTTGGGAAAAATCACCCCTCACAAAAAAACTAATGACTTTTGATAATTAGTAACTTGAAAAAATTGTCAAATATTTTCCAAGACATCTTGTACTTTTATACTCCCATGAGTGATATCTGGGCATCCTTCATGCCTGCCAACACTTGATATTGTCCGTCTTTTTAACTCAACAAATCTAGTGGACCTTGATTGGTATCTTATTATGGTATTTGTTGTCATTTATTATAGTTTTGATTATCACTTGTCCGATGATTAATAATACTGAATACCCTTTCCTGAACTTGCTTGTCATTTGTATCACTTTTGTTGAAAAACTTATTTAAACTATGATTTTTTTTGCCTACTTATTTTTGAGTTGTATGAACACTTTATAAATTTTATAACACAAATTTCCTGTTATGTTTATGCTTTATGAATATCTTTTCCCTCTTACAATTCTTAACATCTACATCATAGGACCATCAGTCATCCTTATAACACATTCTAGAGATACAACCAACTAAAAAAAGTTAGCAATATATTTTCCTAAAATTTAATTTGTGATGACATATTTTTCACTTATGAGTAGTGAGGATCATCTTCTCAGACCAGGTTATAGACTATATACTTGATGGTTTGATTCTTCTCCTCTAGATTGTATGCTATAGTTAATATACAGGACTTTTTTGACACTAACATCTTTGCTATTTTAATGTCTATTTAATACCTGCACATGTGTGCACATTCATGTGCATTCAGTATACACATATGTATGCAATGTAACTAAGTAATCCTCAAAGCATAATTGCCTCTGAGCTATTTGTCTTCTTACGCAAATGGAGTTTTCCACAAACGTGTAAATGTCTGCTTAGCAATAGTCTTTCCATGAGCCCACAAGCAGCCATGAATGTTTATTAGAAAAACAAGATGGACTCAGCTCACCCCCAACCTGAAATGCTAAAAAGCAAGGTTGGACCCCAAAGAGCTTCCACAAGCAAATGCTGCAGCCCTGAAAATGGAGTTTTCCACGGGTAATATGGAGGAGACCCTCGAGTACAGAAACAGACACAGTGATACACATCTGACATTTTCATTTCCAAGTGTTCATGTTTCATTTTAGATAATGTTCCCCCTATTTACTTCCACAGCAGCAATGCATCAAGTATCCTACAGTGTAATCCTTCTCTCAGCACTTATCAATGAACTATGAAATAGTATTAAATAGAATTAATTAGAAGTTTTAATGAATCATGTCTGTCCTCATTTATTATACAATGTAATTTTCAAGGAGTGATTAATTACGAGTTACAGATGAGTGAATGGTTAATGTGGTTTGCTAACCTTACTAAGGAGTGCCTGTACACAGCAAGCTGCTTCTCCTTGATTTATCAGCACATGGCTATGTAACACCAGCAGTGTAAATGAATGAAAAGATTTTAGTGGCTTTGCAATTGATGTGCACTGTAAGCTAATAATTTATCCCCTTATTTCCTATCTGTGCATCATATCAACATGGAATTGAGTCATCCTCTTTGTGTGTTCCTCCATAGCTTTTCATTTGCAGGTAATCATGCCTACCTGAATACATGATTATTTTTAAGATACCATTTAATACAAGGCAGCTTATTTGAAAAAAATTTCTCTGCATAGTTCCCTAAAGAATATATCAGTTTACCTCATCATTGCAGTCATTATCTAAAAAGTAGTAGCTGGCTGCCCTTCATTTTCAATTTTCTTACCTATATCTTTCAGAAACTGAACGATGCCCATGCTGGCAAGATCTAGTGGCCAAATACAAAGTCATTTTGCAGAAAGAAAATTATTGGAACTGGAGTATAGGAATTCCGTGAGTATTTCTGCCTTCAGAGAGATACACTCACAAAAACTGTAGATGGCACTTTGGAGGCGAGATTCCATGTTAAGACAGTCTAATCTCTCTTCCGTGTTCAGAGAGCCGCTCCTCTGGTTCTGTGGTGTAAAACCCCTTCGTGCATGCCCCCATAGCACCTCTTCAGTCAGAGATGCAAAGATGGAGAGTGAGCTGCTGATTTTTGGTGTGCCAAGCAGACACTAGCTTTTTCTGTCCTAAAGGCAGGAGAATTAGATAGCTTTTCTGGAGCTTCCTGTATCTTAGCAATAAAAACAAGAAAAAAGAAAGCATAGATTCTGCGACCCTTAACATATTTCATGATTTTTTCAAATGTTCTCATTAAATACATATAAGAACTTCATGAATGAAGAAATTATGATTAAAAGACATTATCTGAGTTACCCAGGGTCTTTTAATGCAGTGTATGAATGGACAGGCAAAACATCAATTAACTTGTGAAATATTCATGGGGAACTTGTGTGGTAAATATTTGTATCTCCACCAAGTTTATTTTAAAATCTAGTGATCAAGATGATGGTTTTAAGAGGTGGAGCTTTGGGGGTGTGATTAGGCAATGAAAGCAGGGGAAAGATTTGCCCTATTATCAAAGAGGCGCCAGAGAACAATCCAGTCCTTCCCACCATATAAAGACTCATTGGAAAGCCATCGTCCACGAGCCAGAGAAAAATCCACACTAGACTTAGAGCATCTCAGATGCTGCAACTGCAAGAAATATGTCTCTGTGGAAATATGTCTCTCTGTAGTTACCCAGTCTAAAGTATTTACTGATAGCAATCCAAACAGACTAAGACAAGCACCTAATATGAGACATTTACTAATTTTGGAGGGACTGATGATACAGTCTAAACAAGTCAAAGTCTTCCCCATCATGGATTCATGAATAGTGGGAGACCCAGTCAGTCAGTCAACCAATCAATCCAGAGAGACAACAGATAATGATAAACCAGATGAACAAAGAAGGACAACAGGCTAAAGAGAAGCTGGGGATAACAAAAATTATTTTAGGCGTAGTCAGAAAGAGTCCCTAAAGAGAAATCACATGAGAATAAAAATGACTGATGAGAAAGAGTTAGTTACATGAGACCACTCCGGTAAGAAAAAACAAAACATGCAAAGGCCATAAAGTTTTTGGTGTGTTGGAGAAAGGGAGATGACCTTTGGAAAAGTGGAGGGGATGCGAACTGTAGTTGGAGAGGCAGGGACAAGACGATGTAGCTGTCTTGGAAAAGACTTTTGCTTTAAATTTAAGAAATAATAGTTACAGACACTATTAGTTACAGAGCTAACTCTTTTCTGGTCTGACTGTGACCAGGATCTTTAGGGCAGGAGAAGCAGAAGCTAATGTGCTAGAACATCAGGTAGCATTTCAGTTCCATTTCTCATTATCAAGAGGCAAAGCAGAAAGAAATGAAATTCTCCTACAGCCTAGAACCAGAAGCTATAAACAGAGAAGTGTACTGATAATGAGTTATTGTCACTAGGGCACTCAGTTTCCAGACAAGCAGTGCTCTCTGCAGTCAAGGGCTCTGTCTTGTGTACTTTTTGTCCTGTACTGCACACACCCAGAGTCTCAGCTTTCTGTACAGTGCTCTCTGAAATGAGCTGAATGGCCTAATATCTATTGCTCTGTCCAACTCAGTCAGGAAGTCTACAGAACGCTGAGAGCAGATGCCATGGCATTTGAAATCATTTAACAGAACAAAAAGCCCAGAAAGTAACCTACACCTGGGACCCATGAAATAACCTGCATCACAGTGTGTGTGGTACTAGCCTAGGCATCCAATTTCTCAATACTGGGGTATTACTGATCCCGTAAGCAAGTATGTAATAGAGCACTTATTTGCAGTGCATTTTCTTTGCTTAAATTTTGTGTTTTCTCACCTATTTCCTCAACAAAACTAGGAGTTAACACTGATGTTAACTCTCCAAGAACTGCCAAGGAAAATCTATTCTTCTACTCTTCCAGGCTTGACTAACCAGTTAGATGGTGAGAGCAATACCATTGTTTTAATTATAGGAATACGATTTTTTGCATGAATTATAATATCACTACCTCCTAAGAACCATTTTATTAAGAAAACAATTTTTAATGATTCATTTCAAACTGCCTAACTTTGTAATCACAAAAGCAAATTTTCTCTTGAACACTGAAGGTATAATCTGAAATACCGATGAATCTTTGCTGATTTCACTATGGCCCGACTTGACCAGATGGTGGGAAGCCCGGCAAATGATTCACTGCCTCACTGCAAATGCTGACACATAAGCAATGGCAGTGCTTTACTGTTCATATGAATTAGGAGGTAAAGAAGTTCTATAAGTCTGTATCTATAATGTGTCTGAGTTCACAAATTTGGGAGACACAAAGAAATGCCCCTAAAAGACACTGGAATTGGTATAAGTATTTCTGTTTTTCAACTGTTATAGTTCAATCTTTGCTGGCCAGTGTGAATCTTAAGCACTTAACTGTGGCAAATGTGATGGAGATCACATTTAATTCATTAAATTTAATAGTTAAATGTAATGAATTTAAATCTAAAAACTGATGCTTGCTTTTAGTTTTATAAAACATACATATTTTGGAGCAGCTGAGTTGTTTATTTTTTTCATTTTCCCCAACTGAACAAATGTTTAGTACATAGAAGACACACTCTGCCCTAGGAGCACTCTCAAAGCCTATGTGGTAAGACTGATGGAGAAGTAAAGAATTACACAGAGATGGGGTAGCACTTGAATAGGTTATAGGAGGTTGCTGCTTCAGTTTCTGATATGTAAACTTGTGCCCTGAAAGTCATAACCTCTCATCTTGTGGCTCAAACCCAGGTGACATTCTTGGAGCTATGTGGCTCTGCCATCCTGCTGTGCTCAACCGTTTCATAGGGAACACAGTGCAAGGAAACAGGAAGCTGTCGGCTGACCTCAAGGATTGGTACCTTGGCCAGCCTTGTCTGTATTGCTTAGAGCCAACTGAAGGGAGAAGGAAATAGCACAGCCAGCTCTGCACACAGCAGTCAGTACACGGAAAGCGGGCTCAGTTTAATTAAGGCTGAAGCAACTGTTCTGCATTCAAGGTCATCTCCTATAGCAAAGAGGCTGTCAGCTCAGGACAAAAATAATCTCCATGAGGGAAAATATTGGTTTGAACATTCCCAATGCCTAGCACAGTTTCTGAAATATAGTGGGCACTGAATAAAGATTTATTGCATGAATGATTAATAAATGCAACCATAAAGACGTTGCATGTCATGTTTACCAGTAATGTTTTGCTACTGAGTACATTTTGGGAAATAGACCATAAGCCTATATGTAAGGAATAATGGAAATCATTGAGTAAGGCATCTCATTTACTTTTCAACAAAAGTGCTCCAATATCAAAGCCTGTCTTTAACCAGCTGCTGAGAAATGGAATCATAAGTGAGTTTGATCACAATCCATATAACAGGCAGTCAGTTAAAGTCTAAAGTTAATAAATTAATCATCTGTGTGAACATTCAGGATGTACTATTAACATGAAAGGGAAGAAGTGATTAAAAGCAATGAACTCTCAAAAGTGGAATTTAGATTGCTTTACATGTCTTTTGCTTCATTTTAAAATCCTATATTTTATTAATCATATTTGTATTTCTTTGATCAAAAAACCAAAGCTCTTTCCTTATCCACTTGCTTGTAGCTCAGTCTCAGTAGTCAGTCACTCTTTTCTTACTTAACATCTTGTGTTTTACAATAAATACCATACTTTACAGTACTATTATATTTTCCAAATAAATTACAAAGTCCTTCTTGCTACATCCATGTCATACACACCCTCATACTCCTCATGAGGCACAGTACAAATTGTTTTGCAAAGTTCACAAAGTGTCATTTGACTGATTAGTGAAGACTGAAAATTACGACTTTTAATTCAAGTGAATCAAATTGATAAGTTTTATTTATCTTTCATGCCCCTTATAGAACCCAGGATTGTAAACATCCTCATAGCTTTCAGTATTATTATATCCATTTTCTAATTAAGTGAATAGCATAGGAACAATCTGGGATGTCAGCAGACTGGAGAACCCAGCCAGAGCCTCCAAGACAACAGCCCAGGAGTCTGCACAATGACGCGATGCCAATGAAAAGACTTCCAAGGAAAGCTCAGCGGCTGTCCGTGAAATGGTATTCCACAAGGTGGAATAAAGTCAAAATTCAAATCATTATTAGAATTCCTTTCATTTCTTAAAACTCTTAAAAGCAGCAGGAGGTGGGAGAAAGTGATAAAGGTTTAACTAGCACAAGAGCCAAGGGACTCCCTGAGCAGCCGCTGCCGGTGACCACCGCGGCGCCGCGCAACCAAACACAGGGTAGAAGAAAACGGAAACCATCCCGTTCTCCAACTTCTCATTTCACACTTTTCATTTTTTGTAACAACACACCAAAAAGTAAACATCCTGCATGGTTAAACATTGTCTCTCAAAGAGAATCATGACCACTCTAAAATGTTCTACCTTTTAGAAAGTTTTTCTCTGTACTTCCAGGCAAGACTATGCATAATCTCAGTGTCTTGGTGTGACCCATGCAGGCGACTCAGCAGGAACCCAGTGCTTTCCTGTTAGAAAGGCTCACAGATTTGGAGGCCTTTTTTTGTGCTTCTGAGTCTTCTTCTGTCCTCCTCAGAGCTGTGAATCTCCTCCTGGTGCTGGAACTCACACTTAGAAGCCACATCTGCCTGTCTATGTTCCCTCAGTTACTATGGCAGCCTGCCTTAAGGAAACTATAACCTAGCTACACTTTAGAAACATGGAATGAGTTGGAAAGTTAGATATAAAGATCTTAAAATAAAATACCTGGGGAAAAGAAACCTGAAGATCTGGCTTTGGAAGCAAGGCTACAAATGAGGGGACAGATTCCAAGACCAAGAGTTTGGAACAAGCCCAAGCCAATTTTGACCCTCTGCTCCCTGCAGCAGTGTGTCTGGAGGAAGTGTGTGGTCCTTAAGTCTCAACTCACAGCAAATCTGAATCCAGAGCCATGGATCGGGGTGTGCAGCTATAGGAGCCAAAAGAAACAGGATTGGTGTACAACTTCTGTATCACTTTTATAGCTTATTGTTTTGTTTCCTTTGTTGCATGACTTAGTTCTAAGATGCCACTAGCTCATTTTTATTCTATATGGATGCAACTATTGACCTTCTATGTCTGTTCCTTCAAGCTTTAAATAGCAATGACCCTGTCAGAAACATCACCTTTGCCACCTGCCTGACACATCACAAAGCACTGGGCCAGGGATCTTTTTAAAAGTTCTCTTTCCATTAAGTCATAATATTTTGCTTTCATTAAACCATTCTCATCATTTCAAGGTAATGGGGTTTCTCACTAAAGTAACAGCAATACTTTGAGTTCTCATAGGAAACAACTCACTTTGAAAGCCCCGTGTGAATTACATTTACTTTTAGTCAGTTTATATCATTACCCTTTTTTGTCACTACATGTTTGCAATGCATAATAGATACATTCATCATGGGGAGTTGCTCATGTACATATTGACTCTTAACCCTTTTGCTTCCCCGTCCCATCCTCCCCCTCCTTGGATCTCTAGATCCCTTCCCATGTGCAAAAGATCTATCTCCGTTTCATCTTATCTACCTTGTATTTTGCTCTTTAAATTATGTATGCTTTGAATTTCTTATATGAGAGAAACTATGTGATATTTAAGCTTCTGTGTCATTTATTTCACCAAGAATTATGCTTTTATCATAATTCTTACTATCATTCTTACCTTCAAGATAATTGATATGAAAACTGTCAAAATCCTTTTTTTCTCTAACATCTAGCTTTCGGACACTATGGTTTTCCACTGAGGATGTTTTTAAACAAAGTATTCAAATTTAAAGTCTCGTAGCTTTAAGGAGTACAGATGACTCTGAAAATATCAGTTATTCCTTGGACTTTTGTTGATTTTGTTGAAAACCTCTCAGCTATCCTCTTAAAACTGAAAACATGCAGGGGTTATAAAAGTAGATAAGAAAGAGCATGAGCACCCTCAGGAACTTTGAAGTAAACCCAAACTGAAACTCAAATTAAATATTGGCTTTGATATCTTTCTTGCTGTGACTAAAATAAGCTTTAAAATTTTATTATTCTCAAGAAATCACCTGGGTCATAGCCATTTTATTGCAACCCTATTCTAGGTAATTGTCAAATTCCAATTTGATTTAATTTTTAAGCTGAAAAGAGGGTATATAAAATTTTAACCAAGAAAGGAAGTACTTGGGGAAAACAGAGATACGTTCTCTGGACATTATTATATAGTGATGAGGAGAAAAGTATACAGTGTTTATGCAAAATTCTACGCTAGTTTCCTGCTCAGTCATCCAACAGTGGGCAGGGTAACATCATCAGCAAAGCCCTCACAGATTTTTAAATCTGCATATCAGAATGAGGCTCAAACCCCAGCACAGGCCTCAGTGGGGGTGCTACTGAAGTGCAGGTTCATAGGTATACCACAGGTACCTCTGAAAGGGATTCACGGAAATAGCAAGATTCCTACATTGTTGGTGGGTGTAAGCTAGTGCAGCCACTGTAGAAATTAGTATGCAGATTCCTCAAAAAACTAAAACTGGAAATTCTGGCTGACCCAGCTAGTCTCCTTATAGGGGTCCTTTCCAAAAGCATGAAAGATATCATATAACAGTAATCCATGGATACCTATGTTTGTAGCAGCACAACTCATACTAGTTAAATATTGGAACCAGCCCATATGTCCATCAACAGATGAATTAATAAAGAAAATGTGGTATTTACACACTGTGCAGTACTACTGTGCCATAGAAACAAATCTGGGTCATTTGTAGCAAAGGGATGTACCTTTAGACCATAATGTTAAATGAAGTAAATCAGATGCACAAGCTTAAATATTGCTTGGATTCTCTTACGTGAAAAATCCAAATTATACATAAAGAGCAAAATAAAAGATAATAGGAAGCAGGGACTAGTGTTTTCTCAAATGGGAATGGGACCGCGAGATAAAGGGAAAGGGAGTAAACCAAGGAAGTGAGATGTCATACAGATGGAGCAACTCAGCTCCACACAAGGAACTTAAACACCACGTACTGCAAACGCGCACTAATACAGCAAACAAAACAAAGCACCTTAGGGCCGGGGATTTAGCTCAGTGGCTTAAGCACCTGCCTGGCAAGTGTAAGGTTGTGAGTTCTATCCCCAGTACCAAAAAAAAAAAACAAAAAACAAAAAAAAACAAAAAACAAAGCACCTTTGAATGTGTGCCATCATGAGATTTTACCTTAAACTTCTAGCCTTTTGATTCCCTCCATAGCGTTGTTCCTCACTAACTCATCTCCATCCATATTTTACTTCCAGGATTTCAGAAAATTCCACAGCCCCACTACTTTCATGCACACATGTCCCACAGTCCACACACACACTGCTGTGAAGGTGTCAGGGCTTCCCTTGGAAGAGCTGGGAATGCAGAATATTCAAAGGCAGTCACCCTGGGCTTTAGAGTGGATACTTCATTTTCAGGTGATAAAATCTCACACCATAATTCCTGGCTCAGATTAGCATCACAAAGCCTAGGATTTGTTCCTTCCCACCCTCATCTTCCTCATTTCCAAGTGTTTCCCACTATTTTGCAATATATAATCCACTCTTTGCATTACATCTCAATATTGTTTGTGTTTTTCCATTTCTTGAAAATGAAAAGAACAACTGTTGATTGAAGTAATAAAGCTCCCATGAATTGGAGAGTTACTGACTGATTTTCACCATCAGTATTATAATTCTGACGTGATTCAGCACTACTGCTGGTCACTTCTATCAGCCTCTAGGTTAATATAATCCAGCGTCCTGTTCCCAGGAACTCATTAATGACCCAAAACTTAACATCTATAGATCTACATGGCCTCTGAAATTGTGCAATCTGATCAGAAAGAGCTAAATTCTTTCCCCAAGCCTGAGTCGTTCTAACCCACAACTCAAAGTCTGCCTTGTATAAAAGCAGCGAATTCAGGATTTTAAATTATTTTTGCTGAAAAGTGTCTGCCCACAAAACTGCCATCAACTTGTAGATGCCTTCTTTGGAACTAATACATTAGAACAGTTACTCAGATTCCTTTTCATACTGCAGATACATAGAAGAGATGGCACAGAAGGCCACCCACACATTATGGGGTTAGATTGCTCCCACCTTGGGAGATAGGGAACGTGAGACACAGGACTCAGCAGTCTTAACTGAGCACAGCACATAGTTTTATTATGCCACTGAGCTAAATCCCTAGCCCTGAAATTCCTTTTTTTTTTTTCCTGGTACCAGGATCGAACTCACGACCTCACACTTGCCAGGTAGGCGCTTATGCCACTGAGCTAAATCTCCAGCACCATAAACTCTTTGAAGGAGTGAACACTTGTTACAATCCCCAACATGTCTAGCACTTCACTGGTGCTTAGTAGTATTTGCTGAACAATACTCAGTACAGAGAGCACCAAGGAGCGAACTGCAGTTAGTTGATGTCCTTGCCAAAGGCAGGTTCCCTTCGTACCTTCTCCAGTTTCTGTTGCCGCAGCGCAGTTGCTTCACACCAAAGCTTATCGCCCCTGTGTGTGGGTGTATCATCCTGCTCCTGCTCTGCGCTCCAGGTGTGCACATGTCACTATCCTGTACTGTACTTTCTGACTGTCTCAGCCCAGAGATAAGGAGGTGGGGGAGCAGATGCCAGTTTATGTGTTGCTGTGAGAGGTACATAGAGGGAATTCTAGCAGTATTGTTTATGATTATCTCACTCTGAAACAGAAGTAAAAATCATTTTTACAATGCTGAGGTTTAGATATCAAGTATGCTTTGGTTTTGCTTGTATCATGCTTACTATTGGTAACAATAATTGCATTTAAATCAGCACATACTAGTTCAGCATTTTAAAAAAATTCTAATATGGTTTCATCTTTTCCTAGTTAAGGCAAAAGAGGTCTGTTTTTTAGGTGCTAGCTTTTAGAAGTAGATAACCCAGTAACACTGAAGCCCACTTCCACTGTGGAAATGGTGAGCTCGTGGATCAGGAGGAGTTAGGCATAGCACAGTAGGGGAGACGAAGAAAAGTCACAACTTTCTTTACACCATTTAAAAATGATGGATACCCCCCTTGAGAGACAGAGTCAGGCAGTTCAACCGTCTGAAAGAATACGCTGAGACCTTAAGGACTCGTGTGTCTCTGAACGGCCAGAAGAGTGGGATTAGATCACTTATAACCAAGAAATGGCCCAAGGGACATCCCCACAGTCATCCAGCTGGTAGCCACACTTGTTTCTAAGGGAGGGAATAAATGCCAGCAACCTACAGTTCTGGCCTGCGGTAGACTGTGAGAAAACATCAATTTGATCAATTTGTGCCACTTATTTTTTGCATACAGCAAAATAATCAGGAAATATTTTATTGAGTAATTGCTTTTTGGTAGAACTGTGATAATAATTTAGATGGAGTCTCTCTTTTGTTCCCTTGCGTTTTGCAAAGGAGATTCTCTTTTTACCCTACATAGATGAGAAAATGAGGCATAGAGGGAAGTTAAGTATCTTACACTAGTCACAAAGCTGCTGACTGCCGAGGCCAGTATTTGAATTCTGCATTCAGGTGCCGAATCCAAAATCTGAACACCTAACCCTGCACGGTTTTGCCTCCCCACAGACCCTTCCTCCTCTGTTACCAAATCCCTGTTCTCGTGTGCTTCATTAGCAGAAGTGGAGCATGAGAACTTGAAGCTGCCTCAGCAGTCATCTAGAATCAATATGTCCGTGCAGGAGGGTAGTTCTCCACCTATAGATCTTGCAGGAGAAGGGAAGGTCCACCAGCAAACCTGCACATGTCAGGTTCTGAGATTAGATGTAGAATGACGCAGCCCATCCCAGATCTTATCAGTGCACCTCAGTTTGCACACTGGAGAGAAATCATAACAACCAACCCCAGTGAAATGCATGTAATTGCAGAGATAGGATGGAAAGATTACCCTTCTTAGAATTCTTTGAATCTCAGGTGGTTGCTGACTAGTGTTAGGCAGCAATCAGGGATATTGAATTTTTTAATCACTTTAAAAATATATGAGAACCCCAAAGTAAAAATAAATCAAAGAGCAAGATAAAGGACAATAGGAAACAGGGAGATAGATCCTCAACAATTGGGGAGGAGATGGAGATGGAGGGAGAATGGAGGGGGAAGGGAGAGGAGCTGCAAAAAGGACAAAGTTGTGCCATGCACGTGCACCAACTGCCCACAATGAACGTGTATGTGACGTACCATGAACACATGCTAATAAAAAAAGTATTTTCTATTAGCATAAAAACTGTATGTTACTGAATCTCAGCCAAGGACCAGAAGGTAATAATTTTACTTTTGTTTTGAGAATTCTTGCTCAAAGAACAGGACCCTGAGTATTAAGGGTGTTCCCAGATAGTCTTCCTGAAAGACTGTGACTCTTCTGCTTCGAATTTTTCCCCGCCTTCTGATTTCAGATACAATTTCTTACTAGGGCTCACAAACCTTTCCTCTCACCACCTTTCCTACAACTTTACACTTTGTGCTGTGCGGAACTACCCACAAGTCCCAAAATGTGCCCTTGCCTCCCCCTCTTCTTTGCTTGCATGCCCTCTAAGTAGTTCCCTACTTCTTCGCCTGCTCAGTTTCACTCACCCCCACCTAAAATACCACTTTGTATCTGCGCACTCTGGGTTACGTCCCTGAACTGTCTTCCTCCAACTGGAAGAAAAATGTGGGTCACTGCCATGCCTGAGTCTGCAGCCCAACAGAGGGTCCAGCTGAGTTGCTCTGAGATCCAGCCATTCTGCAGCCACTTACTGGCTGAGCTGGTTTCAAAGAAGGCACAGTATTGACTTCCGCTTACCCTTGATGGGCTGTGTGAGATGGGATGGGGTAGCATCATACTGATGGATCAAACAGCAATGCAAAGTATAGGAGGCAGTATCTGACTCAGTGTAAGTTCTCCATAAAGCTTAACGGGCAATTTTGGATTAATAATGCTACATGATTTTGGCATATTAATTGTCATATAGTTCATTAAAGTAGTCAATGTGAGCTCATACACTGATCTTTTGCCTTTATTTTCCCTTGTGCTTATTCAGTAGAGAGTGATTCATAATAGCTGTTGAATGGGTACCATGGTTTACACATGGTGTCAGCTTGAGAGGTCTAGCAGCTTAACTAAGTGACTCAGCAGCTTTCCATCCTGGGGTGTAAAGGACAAGCCATTACCATTCTAGGATATTGTTCATTGTGTCAATTTGAGAAGGTCAAAAGGTTTAAGTGATCCAGCAGGGGCCAGAGTGCTTAGTTCGTACACCCTCAAGCCTGTGCAAGAGGGGGGCGCTCAGGTGGTGCCAGTGCTGCACCCACTGCAGGGGAGCAGCCTGCGCTGAAAACAGAAAAGGAACAGGGCCAAGTGCTGGGTGGTCTGAGGGGCACCAGTCTGTGCCGTCAGCCTTGATGTTGTCTCCTGGCTTCTGGCAGACAGTTCGGCTTCCACCCGGGACTCTTCAGCCCTCCGTCACAGATTCTTCAGTGTTTCACCACAGACCCATTGGCCTCCTGCTATGGACTTGCTCGGAGCACTGCATAAGCTCCAGCCCTTGGGCTGGACCGTTCAGCCTCCAGCGTGCAGACAGCCTCTGTATTCTCCCTCATCTGACTTTGCGGCAGACCATTGTAAGCCAATCTTGTCATTTCTTATACATTTGTATCTCTTGTGTTATGTCTGCTTCTCTAGTAAACCCTGACTGACACAATATAAAGGAGAAAAAGAGGCTTATTCTTTCCCTCCTTTCGCTCTGGCTGCTTTTGCTGGTAGCTGCCTTAAAGCGTTGCTCCTGTGCCAGGCCACCCTGCCTTGAAGCCAGCTGTTTATGAACTGAGACCTCCACAAACTGCAAGCTAAATAAACATTTCCTACTTTCACTTCGGGTGTCAGGTGTTTTGTCTCAGCAATGAGAGAAAAGTAACCAAGATGGTAAAGCGTAAAGGTCATGGAGATGATCTACGAATGAAGGCGGTGCTCACTCTGAACAATGGTACAGCAATTGCAATTATTTAATCGTTATGCTAAACACAAGGGTTTACAGCTCTCTGAAGGACTGCTGGAAGTCTCACTCTGCTACCCAAAGTGTAGGTCATCTCCGTTGCATGGAACGTGAGTAATGGCTGCTTTATTCCAGTGCCACGTAAACCTGTCTGACAGGGAAACAGATCTCAGGAGCAGAGCCTACAGGTTAAAAGAGGCAATTATAAACCTGGTCTTTGATTCTCTCCCACTTGTCTTTGTTCCATTTTAGATCTTCTGCTGCTACCAACCAGCATGAAAGGCCCCTGGAAAGTCCTCATGCTGCTTGCAAACTCCTCCTCATGTGGAATGTAATCTCATTTTTTGCACACTTACCATGCCTGTCTTGAACTATCTTGAACAACGAAAATGACCACGTTTCTCATGCACAGCGTGATGGAAGGACTCAGAAGCTCTAGTACCCTGGTGCAGCGTCACCAGCCCATGGAAGTTCTGCAACTGCCCAGATTTTCTTCCCTATTGCAGAAGCTAGAAAGACATCTGTTACATTTCCTAAAGGTTCTTGCAATGGGGTTGCAAATGTGAGTTCAGTTCCCCAGTGATTTGCACTGAATTAATCTGGAAGACAAATAGACAAAGTAGCCTCAGTTACTTTGCTGATGAGATTCTTGTGGACACGTGGCCTTTCCCAGCTCTGTGCAGTGGTCCTGAAGCAAGTGCTGGGGTGGCCAGTGTTCTGAGTCTCCAGCCCTCCCTGGGAGCAGGGGCTGCAGCTACCTGGGCAAGCTGTTTCTGGGACACTGTGTAGAGGATTAGTACGGGGCTGCCCCAGCTAGATTCTATTTCCTTGGTCGGAGCACAATTTCTCAAGTCCCTAAGTACTTAAGTTGTTTTCTGCTTAAAATCACTAGGACAGCACAGTTAAAATCTCCTTTCCAGCCTTTCTTTGCAGCTTATTGCTGCTATTGTGGCTTTTTTCTCTAGCCAACATCTTTCCTCTTTCTGATTCCTTTCTTTCCCCTCCAATTCTACCCATTCTGCACTAAAAACTTATATAATGATGTTGCCTTTTCCAAAACAGAAGTTAAGAGTCTAGGGATCCTGGCTCTATACTGAGATGATACCTATCACTGTTTGCTTTCAAGGTCACACTGTTATCTTTTTGGAAGGACAGCACTCTTCACAGATGGTCTTCAGACACCCTCTGAGTGTTAGTGGCTAACAAGCCCCTATGAGAAATCTAGGGTCACTCCCTCAAAAGGAAAAAATGTTTCCCACTTTTCCCAACAGGTTGTTTCATTCACTACCAAACTCTCCCTGAAGAATAGCCCAAGAATTCAAATCTGCATAATACTCTGCATAACACCTTCAACCACAAATAGATTATGGACACAAAAGTCCATGGAGTGAGCACAGGGACAGACCACAGGATTTCACAGTGAACTTCAGTACAAACACTAACATCAAGAAGGGCCTTTTGCGCTGCCTTTCATTTCCCTCCTCTCATCTCCTTTTGTCAAGAGGAAGCCGACCTCTCATGCTAACATCACATTTTCAAAATGCTAGACAGTTATACAACCTTTTCCCAAGCTCTTTGAGAACAAGAGCTGCCTGACCCTTGGCTTTGTCTTTAACAGCTAGTGTGGGGTCTGGTGCATAGCTGCCAGATGCATTTCTGTGACATCAACTGGGTGTTGGGCAGTTCAGTTCAATTGTAACTCTACTTGGAATTAATGCAGGCCCCCAGGTAAGAGGCTCCATCCAATAAGACTTCAGCTGCCAACTGACAAATTATTTCTTCTCAGACAGCTAAAAATATAGGAGTTCCCACAGTCCTACTGTCATAGTTACTTTTTTCATTGCTGACACAAAATACCTGACACACAAAGTTAAAGGAGAAAAGGTTTATTTAACTCATAGCTTGTAGAGACTTCAGTTTGTAATCAGCAGGCTCCAAGGCAAGGTAGTTTGGCAGAGAAACAGTTTGTGGTGGCCAGAATGTAGCAATGCAAACAAGACAAGCCTCTTTCTATCCCTTATATTTATTCAGTCTACTGGGATTAGAGAGTGTCAATCCAATCAGAGGACTGATCTAGACATCACCCTACTCTTAATCCCAGCACCCTCAATTCCAGCATTGCACCATTAATCAGTCACACACTCTAGATTCAGCCACCTCTAAAAGAAGGCTCTGATTACAGGAGGCTCTGAGAAGACATCTAGATATAAACCATAAAATTCCACTCCTGGCTCCCCAAAGACTTATATACACCCCTTTATACAAAAGGCATTTAGTCCATCTCTAAGAGTTGCCAAAGTCTTAACATTTTCAGCATTGCTGAAAAGGCCAAGTCCCAAGTCTCGTCTGAGATTTAAGGCAAACTCTTAGCCTTAACAAACAAATGAAAATAAATTTAAACATTTCCAACATTCAATGGCACAAGATAGACACAAACAGGGAGAAGGAAAGTAATGGAAACAAAGCAAGATCAAAATCCAGCAGGGCAAACATTAAATTCTGTAGTTCCATTTGCAGCATTCAAGGCAATCTGGGCAAGATGTGAACTCGAAAGAGTTTGGGTGACTCCCCACCTACATCACTTCTGGTGGTTGTAGTTCCCATGACTTCTCAGGCTGGCTCTCCTCCCTCCTTGCAACTTTCTTCAGATGATCCATGTTCCTGACTTCTCCAAATATCTGGTATCTCCACTGCACCATTGGCTTCACACTCACAGCTTCATACTCTGCCCCCTTGGGGGCACATTGCTTGGTCTCCCAGGTCTTCTTCTGGTATCTGGGTGGAAGCCTTCCTGACCCCACAACTTTTGAATTCTGAAGGTACCTAAAAACTATCCCACATGGATGATGCCAAGGTCTGCTGCCAGTTGGAGCAGTAGCAAGGCTTCTTTACCTCTAGACTGTAGGTATAGAATGCCTGTTAACCTAATCCTGAGAAACAACTCTCATAGGCCATCTCTATTCTGGAACATGGTGCTCTAGAAATTTCAAAGCAAAGTGTTTCACATTTGCAATTTTGAGGTAGCGAAGGATAGGATTTTGCTGCTTCTTGTGATACCCTTGGACCATCCTTTCTATTCTCTTATTCCTTCTCAGCAATAAAGATCTCCCTAGCCCTATCTTTGCAGTCCACAGCTTTCTTGGAGCTTCCTTTCTGGCCAGACTCACAATACTTTGAATCATTCTGTTGGAGTCTTTTCTTTTGATTCTCAACATAGATCTGACTAAAGCCCCCAGCAATAGTCATGCCACAGCCTCAACATCTGACTGCTTTGAAAGTTTCTCTGCCAGATTCATTGGTTCACTGCCTTTAATCTCAGTCTCAGGCAAAGTCTCTAGACACAAACGAAAAGCAGACAAATTTTCTGCCAAGCCATAATACAAGTGACCTGGAATCCAGCAACCAATACAGTCCTTCAGACAGTCCTCAGAAACCTCCTGAGCCTGGTCTTTACCAGCTTTCTGGTCCTCTGAGCTCTGCCCAGAATCTCCCATACAGAACAACCTAAGTCATTCCAGTGCTAATTTTTCAGCTAGCATCTCTGAACCTTTCCAAACTCCTCCCACAAGCCATTCCCAAAGGCTCTTAAACTACAGAGTCAGGTACAGTCAAAGCAACCACCCCACTTCTCTAGTAACAAATTCTGTCTTAGTTGCTTTTCTTGTTGTGAGACAAAATACCTGAATGCTCAAAGTTAGGGAAGGAAAGTTTACTTGGTTTACAGTTCATAGAAGTTTCAATACATAATTAACTGGCTCCAAAACAGGGTGGCACTTGGAAGAGGGCCAACAGTTCAAGACAGGTGGAAGGTAGCAAAAGGCACAAGGACCTGTAACAGTGTCTCTCTGTTTCTTTTATCTTATCTAGACTACTGGGCCTAGGTGGTGCCAAACCAAGCAGTGGACTGATTCAGTAATCATCTATCCTTAATCTCAGCATCACACACCTAGATTCAGCTACCTCCACAAAAGCTCCATCTAAAACTGCATGATGCTTTGGGCGACATCTAGACACCAATCATAAACCCTATTCAGGTTGATAGTTCACTAGAATGACTCAGAATTTGCAGAAAGCACAGTATTTAAACTGCCACTTTAATATGATGAACAGAACTCAGGGGCAGCCCAAGGAAAGAAGCAATACATAGCGTAAGCCCAGGAGAAGAGGAGTGTGGAGTTCCCATCCCCACTGGATCGGGGGAAGCCATGGTTAGTACATCGGTATGCTCATCTACCTGGAAACTATCAGACAGCCTTGCAGTTCAGGTTTTTTGAAGAGGTTTCAGCACACTTCCATGGCTGATGAAATCACCAGCCACCTGTTTCCATTCACTCTCTTGTGCTCTCTGGCATGGCCACTTCTCCCTTGAAGCTGTCATATGGCCCACCATAACTCACTTCATTAGCATAAATTTATGGGAGCAATGAGCTTATTATTAATAACAAAATGTGCTCCTACCAGTACAGTCAAAAGGTTTTTAAAGCTTTGTGCCCAAGAACCAGAGTAAAAGACCAGATATATTCTTTATTATATCACACCTTTTGAGATACATTTGCAAAATTTAGTTCAATTGGCTACTCCAAGTTACCATCAGTTACTTTGTAAAAATTAAATGAAAGAATCTTCTGCAATTCTAGGATCAATGTACTCCCACTGGAAGTAATGCTCCTTAAACCTTTCCTTGAGTTTCACTTAAAACACGGCTTCCATACCTCTCCCCCGCTGAAAGCTATAATTTAAGTCTTTTTTAAACTACAAGGAAAAGGAAATGAATGCCACTGCCTTAGATGGTATTTCTCGAGGCTGGTCTTGCTATAGCCCTGCACAGCTTCAGCAGCTCCCCATTATATTACCACTAACATTTTATATCATCTTTGAAGGCCCTCACCTAGGAATACCAGAATGCACTGTGTTCCAGATTCAGGGTAAATAGTCTGCCCTGCCAGCCAAACTAAACATTAGGCACTTTGAGTTTTATCAACGTAATCATATGGAATAAAATATTTTGTACCTCTAGCCAGTATCATTTTTAGCTATGAAAACTGAATAGAGGGTAAAAATATAGTTATTATGCTTTAGCACTTATATTATTTTGCTTAGGAAAAGAAATACTTTCAGGAAAAAGTATGCCATTGTATAGAAGGAAATTTTTAGATAGAATGATAGATAGATAGATAGATAGATTATAGATAGACAGATACAAGATAAATAGAATGCAGAGACAGAGATGCAGTACCAGTCAGTGTTTACTAGGGACACAGATGAAATATAAGGTGCACAAATACACAAGAATTTGCAGGACTGGCTTACAGTGCCTGCCCACAGAGCCAAGTGTGAAAGAGTGCAGAAGGGTTGTCCGTGTCTTAGAGATTCAAAGGATGCAGTTGGAGGCCTGGAGCTCCATGTAAGTGCAGTGTCCCATGCAAGTCTGTAACAGGAGGCCCAGCTGTCTGCGGCAGAAGGCTGAAGGGTCTGCACTGGTGCCTGAAGAGTGTGCTGGCAGCCAAGAGACAACATCCAAGGTAGAAGTGAAGCCTGGAGCTGCTCTGCAGGAAACAGAAGCAACCCTTCCTTCTGCGTTTCTGTTTCATACCATTCTGGTGAAAATATTCCCTAGAATGGATCTAGGGAACCCAAACTATGCTGATCCAATTTAGTTAGGAGTTACTCGAATTAACACAATTGGTTAACCATCACAAGTCAGACACACACTTATTTCATTATATAGGGAGTCAGAAAGGTGCTTTTCTCCTCTGTAAAAGGACAAACAGTAGATACATTAGGCCTTGTGGTCTCTGTTATGTTTATTCAGCTCTGCCAGAGTAGTACAAAGTCATCCATTGCACGAAGAAATGGTCACGGCTACATTCAAATAAAATATGTTTTTTGACATTGACATTATAACATTATAGAGTTATTCTCATGAGTCACTAAATAATATTCTTATTTTGATTTGCTTCAACTATTTAAAACTTCTTGTCTCAGTCCATACAAAAAGAAGCAGCAGCTGTGGTTTTCTGGTCCTTCTCGCAGAGAAACAAACTTGGTTTAGTGTGATGCCTGTTTGCTCAGACCACAGGATCTGACTAAACCTGCCTAAGTCAGGGACTCTAGCAAATGAGTAAATAGAAACCCTAGTAACTAGTATCACCCTTCCATCTCTCCAGATGGTGCTTGCCCTATCTCTTCCTTCTTCCTCCATCTTTATCTTATTCCTGGAAGACAAGATAGGTTTAATGGAAAATGTGCCCCAGATACTTCCAGCATTGACTGCTCATGCCATTAATATCAATGTAACACAGCTGATGACAGCTTCTTTCATTGATCCATAATTCATGTCCCTGTTAAAGGGATCTGATCGGATGAGCTGCACATATTTCACTCTGAATATGCTAATGCTGTCAGTTTAAATCAAAATAAAACCAGCATTTATTTCTTCCCTGATTAGGGAATTAAGGGAGAAAATGCCTTTGTGGGTGGGGTGGCAGGGGATCCCAGGATGTGGAAAATACCTCTGACTCTGAAATATCAAATCCTAGCCACACTATGGTCAACCACTCCTTAAGGATTCTGCCCAGTCAGTGGTATACATCTGGTAACGTGGCAGGATTTCATAAGCACCAACTTCATAGACCATCTAGAGTGAGCTTTTCTTGGCAATATATGTCAAGAAGTGGTTGTATGGTTTTTTTTGTTGTTGTTGTTTTTGGTTTTTTTTTTTTTTGGTACTGAGGATCGAACTCACGACCTTGCGCTTGCCAGGCAAGGCGCTTAAGCCACTGAGCTAAATCCCCAGCCCTGGTTGTATGTTTTTTAAAGTTTAAAAAAAAAAAAACTCTCTGTTTAAGTGAATAGGCTCATCAATCAGAAAGCCCAAAGGCGGGGTTGGGGGATGACTTTTTTAATTAAAGAAGGAGAAAAAATATCTGAGGCCTGAAGCTCAATTTGTGAAGAGCATGGTCCACAGGACTCCTGTTAAAATTGGCTGCTGCTGAGACACTTCAAAAGATCGCCTTTATTGCAGAACAATTGCCTGACCCAGATTCCTGGTCAGCAACATGCTTTTGTAGAAACTTCAGGAGCTGATGAAAAAGATCGGCAAAGTTAGCGTGGGTGCTTTCATCTGAGACTCCGGGGAGGGCAGACTGGGAAAGGTTTCTGGGTCCCTTGGTTTTAGCACTGCCAGTTCTTCTGGCACAGAAGCAAAGAGGGAAACAAAAGATACGAACATGTTTTAAAAGGCAGTAACTAACTTCTTGGCAAATGTGTTTGCCATCTGAGTTTGCAGAACACAGAGGTCTCTCTGTATTCATAGTCTTTTGCCTATCAAAATATTTTAATATTGTAATAAACCCAACTGCAAAATACATTTTGTTCCCTGACTAAGAATTCACTGTTCCATACAGAAGGTGTTCTTGTGCCCCACCTGTGGTCTCTTTGAGAAACAACAGTTATTGATGCATAAGCATCTAAACAATATTTAATTTGGGATTCCAACATGCATCCTAAAACTAGCATGAAAAGCAACAATGTATGTTTAAGGATTTCAAAGTGGAAAACCTATTTCCACAAATGGCTCCAAGTTCCATTCATTGCCTGCCGGAAAATATTATATCTTTAAGCAAAGAGCTCTTCAGCTGCTTTAAGTATCTGTGTACATATATTTATCAGTAAAACATCATCTGTCAAAAGATCTACTCAGTCCTAAAATTTCCTCTTCTCATTTGACTTTTTCTCTTTAGGTGCATTTCAGAGAATGTCAAGTTAATTTACTGTAGCCCCATGTGTTGTATTAGTTTCCTAGGGCTGCTATAACAGCATCAGTGATAAGGAGACTTAAAACACAGAAATCTGTGTCTCACCATCCTAGAGGCTGGAAATCTGAAGTCAAGGTGTCTCAGGACTACACTCTCCTAATACCTAGGGGAGGCTCTTTTCTGACCTTTTCTAACTTTTGGAGTTTTCTTGCCACCCTAGATATTTCTTGACTTGTAGATGGATTGCTGCGGTCACAGGATCATCTCTACCCTCCGCATTTCCATAGGTTCTTTCCTCTATGCTCCTCATTGTGTATAAATTTGCCCTTTCTATATAGTCACCAGTCATATTAGATTAGGGCCCAACTTTATGACCTCATTTTAACTTGATTATTTCTATTAAAAAATTATTTCCAAATAAGATAACATTCTGAGATATGGGGTATTAGGACTTTAGTATATAGGACATAACTTGTATTGTTATACATTTAGTATTTACTGTATACAGAGTGTGGCTAAGAAAATTCACGGCACCAAAGAAGGTGGCTGGATCCATAAGTCATCTCCAAGCTGTCGAGACTTGAGGTGTCTGCTCAGAAGTGTAGCTTGACCTGGCCCAGCCCCATACATTGCAGGAGGGGAAGGTCCACAGCTTCTCCTGGTGGATTTTCCCTGAAGAGTCCTAATAAGACATCTGGACACTCATTCTTACCCTCGTCTAGAAGTCACTTCTACAATTTCTCTGAAGCACTCTCACTCCTGCTGGCCCTGTGGTGCTGGTGGACACCCTGGCTCACAGACTCACTAAAGCTTTGGGTGTGAGGTGGATGTGGATGCGTTTCAAACACAGATAAATGTTACAGCGTACAACTGTGGTTTCCAGTTTGAATCAAGTGCACAGATTTCTTTTATAAATCTTGGTTCCCAGTGCTCACACCAGAGCTGTGACTAAGATAGGGCTTGAGATCCTACATTTCTAAGAAGCTTCCAGGGAAGGCCAATGCTGTGGGTCCACTGAGCACACTAAGAAGTCATGATTGAGAGGCCTTTTCCCAAACTTGGCTGCACAATGCAGAAAATGCTGATACCTACACTTGGCCTCTGATGAGTCTCCTTTACGTGGGCAGCACAGTTGTGTAAGCAGCAGGATTCTCAGCACTGCCCCTGTGACCCTGAAGTGCCGGCCAGGTTGAGAAACACAATGGAGAAGAGGCAGAAACAATCTGCAGTTGTCTCTTGTAAACTCCCAGCATAGGCAACTGAGCTCCCTCAAGTGCGTGCAGCCTAAGACAAGGGCTGCCCAGGGGACCAGGCAAGTATGCTTAGCACACACGCGTGAGGGGGTTGGGGGGAGAAAGGATCAATAGGCAGAAGTGAGAAAGCAGACAAGGCAAGTTCTGCAGGGAGTGTTCCAGGAGGTTAATTAAATCTTTTTTAACCTTGGTCAGCGAGGCTGTCCTTAATCAGCCTGCAGGCTGAGACAAGCTTTTCTAAGTATCAGAAGTGTCAAATGGACCTGGACCCTCAGTGAAGACGCTGAATTCACCCTGGGCCACTGACACCTCCAGGACGGCATGGCCATTCATCCATCCTCACACCAGTTACTACAGTGTAATGCAGTTCCACGGGGTGGCTAGGCACGGCCAGAAAATGGTCACATTGCAGCCAGGCATGGTGACAGACACCTATAATCCCAGCACCTCGAAGGCTGAGGTGGGAAGACTGCCATGAGTTTCTGAGGCAGCCTGGGGTACACAGTGAGTTGAAGACCCTGTCTCAGAACAAACAAACAATACAGTCAGTCGTGTTAATTAACTGTGACCTGAGTGCTCTGGGCTGTGCCCCTCCAAAATCTGAATGTTGAAACCCTAATCCCAGTTCCACAGAATGTGATTATGTTTGCAGGAAAAGTCTTTTAAAGGTGACAAAATTAAAACGAAGTTGTTAGGGCAAACTTTAACCCGGTCTGACTGGTACTGTAAGAGAGGAAATCTGGGTAGACCGCAGAGACAACAGGGCACGGGGACAGCTCTTCAGAGAGCAGGAGAGACCTTCGGGAGAACCGAGCTGCCAACGTACAACGTGTAGCTCTCCAACTTCTGGCATCTTGGTCTGTGAGAGAACTAACCTTCCTCTTGTTTAAACTAATCCATGGCTGGACTTCAGTTAATCTTATCTGGACTCCATTTGACTTAGCTTCTGCAACTTAGGTGCAGGTGCCCCACTTTACTGGTGTTGGGGCACATTCTTATGGTGATGGAGAAGACAGCAAGGCCAACCATTATGACAAAAGCCTCTGCTTGCGTTGTGTCCACTAGCATCTCACCAGCTGAAACAACCAATTTGATTTGATTAAGTCCCAAATCAAGAACAGGCAAATATGCTTCACCCCCCAACAGGCCACAGAGGGCATTTATATAAACTCTGTATAGAGGAGAGTAAGGCATTGATATTAGTTATTTGATCCACCACAAGTTCCATCTGTGTATTTCCAGAGGTTGAGTGGCCATCAACTTAGTCTCCACCAATGGACTTTCATCAAGCATGTTTAGAATAACTGTCTCTGACAATTTGCCTGAAGCTGTCACTTCTCAATTTCCTTCTTACAAATGGATGTAAAGTAAACTGTAATGCAACACAGTGACTGCTTGGCTCATGTGGTGTCTGTATGTTTGTTCAATCAGTTGCAGATATTCTGAAGGATTTCACACCAAAATCCAGTTGCTCTTGATAAACTGAAGAATCGGACAACACTGAATGTCAAGGCAACCATTGCCAGGAGTGGATTTACCTCTCTGTCTTGAGATCTCTCTGTCCTGGTGCTACACTCCCTGCTGGCAACTTCTCTCACTGCATTGCCGTCTTCTTAAGCACAGATCCAGTCAGACATGAGATTTGCTAAGCATAGTACATAGATAACTCAGACTTTAGCAATATTTCAATGAGATAAAAATTTATGAATACATTTACTTACAAAGGCTTTGCAAATGTTATTTTTAGCTACCTGAAAGATGGCCTTACCTAAAACTAACCATTGTCTAAATGGATCAAAGAAAGATGAAATCTTTTAATTTTTGTTCAACCTGTTTTTCATGCTCTTCCTGGCTTTATTGGGCTTTCTAGTTCTCAGACCCAATGGGAACAGGGTGCTGACATCAGGGGACACTGCTAGTGGATGAACACAGGCAGGTCTCCCCAGCGCCAGGAGTGGAGTGGCTCAGTTCCGGCAAGGCCAGGAACTGATAACCGGGTTAAAAATAGAGCAGAAGTAATGGAAGGAACACTTCTAAAACTCAGGAAATGAACAGTGTGGCCTTTCATTTATGGAAGGACAAATGAGTGTTGAGGGACTGTGGATGCCTTTCCAATGCCATACAGTCAGGATGTTACAGAGCTGAAGCTCTACCCCTCGTGTGAACCCCTGGGTCCTGTAGCAGGAAGATGAGGGAAGGAGCTTCTGTCATGGGGAGGGCTCATATGAATCTGTGCCAGGAGGGAATTATTGGAGCTCAGTGGAGAAGTTGCCTGTAGCATGGCCTGAAGAAGAAATGCTCAAAACTGACCCAGCTTTCCTGTCTCTGGACTACAATACGTGATCTCGTAATCTATAGAAAGAGAGGTTTAATTTGGGTCAGTTTCGGGATTCAGTACTTGGTGGGCTAGCTCCAAGGCAGGCGCATCATGGCGAAAGTGTGTGACAGTGTAAAGATGCTTCCTCCTTGGAAGCTAGGGATCAGGACCAGGGACCAAATCCAGCACTCAGGTATCACACACACACACACACACACACACACACACACACACACAAGTGTTTTTCATAAGCCTTACATGACCCTCAAACCCAGCAAGTCAACACAGTTCTCTTAACCACAACACCCAGTGTCTTAGCCCATTTTCTGCTGCTATAAGAGAACACTGGAAATGGGGTGAGATACAAAGAATAAACATTTATTTTGGCTCCCTATTCTGAAAATGTGGAAGGGCAAAGCACTGGCCAGCATCTGCTTAGCTTCGGGACAAGCAGAAGTGTGAAGAAGAATAAAACAGGAAGGGCAGCCTTGTCTTACAACAATGCTCATGATAACTAATCCAGCCTGTGACAAAGTCATTAATCCATTTTCAAACGTTATTGCTTTTTAAAGCCCTTTGTCTCCCTACACTACAACAGGTGCAGTCAGATAGCAACATGAGTTCTGAAGCGGACAAACCATTTTAAACCATAACACCTAACAGTTATTCAGTGAGAGGAGAGCATACTTGTTTTTAAATGAAGCCATTTAACTTTCATGATATTAAGACAAGGAAAATGAAACAATACATTAAACACTTGTATGTTTTGAGAGAAATAGTTATATAAACTGTTGCAGGAGAAAGAAAGAAGAAAAAAGGATAGGAATGGAGGAAAAGAGAGGAAAAGGGAGGAAAAAAACAGAAAGGAAGAAAGAAAAAGGGGGAGAGAGAAAAGAAGGGAAGGAAGAAGAATGGTATAAAAGTAGAAGTTTAAGAGATGGATGCATCACAAACTGGAGCCTCCAGCAAACATAGATGGCAGTCACGAGGGTGAAGAGGCTGGAACTCCCAACCTTCTGTGCCCCTGTAGAGTTTGATAATTCCCCAACGATTGGAGCAATACTGTGCATACAGTGGGTAGTGCATAAATAAAAGTTTGACATTGATTGATAGTGTCTTTTCTAATGGAAATTGATCTCCAATTCAAATCTCTAACCTAACACTGAGCAAGGTTAATCTTCATATTCCCACAGATGGAGACTAATGGGATGGGTCTAAGGAGGCAGAAGTGCATCAGGAAACCCAACTGGGAAATGATAGCTATTGTCACCCAGGGAATGGCCAAAAGTGGATGTCGCTCATAGCCTCTAACTCCAGTATCCGAATACTCCTTTCCAAGGCTTATCAGTGATGAAGGATCACTGATTTAAAAACAAAATAAGAAAGAAAAAAGGAAAACATGTACAAGTGAGATTTTAATAAATTAGCAAAAACCGACTGTAGTGAATTTGGTTATGAATGAGACTTGATTATTTGCTTTAGAAAAATGGTAGTATTGTAAAAGTGTAAAATTGTAAAAGTGCTTAATTTAGGGGGGAAATGTTACTTTTCTGTACCCTCAGACCAGGTATCATACAAAATGCTACCACAAGTACAAGACAGATGTGTATCACATGCACATGCTTTACAAAGTGACTGAGCTACTTAGTAAACAAACATCCTTGAACAAACTGACGTGAAATATGACCTGTTCATATGACCTGTTCTGCACATTTGGAAAGTCTGCTTTCTGGCTTTCAGGCACTTTTGAATATCTTAGCCCACTCACTTTTCCCAAATACCATCAATTTCACTAATGAGACCTCATTGTTAATACCCATTCTGTTCATTAGAAGGAACCAGTTTCTCCAATAAAAATCTATTTCTAGCCTTTGTTACAGTGATTAACAGAAATGTCAGTGTGAACAAGAAGCCTGGGTTTAAAATATGCCTTTAATCATTACCTCTGAAGGATAGCCCTCCCTGTATAAGGCAAGAGGACCACTGCTGAAGTGTGAATTCTCATTCATCACAAGAGACAGTTCCTTGGTAGTAAAACCAGAACATTTTGTTTTCTAATGGCTTTGTGTTGAATGTTTTAAGGTATATCTTAATACTATGATACAAAGTATAAAACATATTTCAATACTTTCATTTTTCTCTTAAAATACACTTGTTTTAATAAATGACAAGTGAAATGCACTCCAAACTATGCATTAAATATATTCAACAGCCTCTTCCTCTTGGATGTGAGTGAGATGGTGCAAGAAGACCCTTCAGCCACTCCAGGACCACTTCTACTGTGGCTTAGATCTGAAATGTTTTGCCAGGGCATCATATTCCGAAGTAGGGCCTGGCTGGGAGGGATTGGAAATGGTATTTTGTTGACCCTGGATCTCCCCTTTGGCTCTTGGCTGTCAACGATCGAACAGCTTCCCTCCACTGAGCCTTCCCAATTTTGAGGAAACCGTGAGCTGCATAAATCTCTCCTCCTTTAACTGTTGCTGTGTGCCATGTCTTTTGCTTCAGTGATGGGGAAGTGACTAACACCAGTTCGTTCCCTGCAGTGTGACCAGTACACACTTTTGAGCAACAACTTTCATGCTTGTCTTTTCAGTGGAGGGAGCACCCTTCAGCTGGACTCAAATTGCTTCCTGGTTTCTACCTAGGTGTGAGGCTCACCTGCCCATCTGCTCTCCTCTGGTCTCATTAACAGTGCCAGAGCCCCTAGCAGCCTTCTGATCTCTCAAGGTCTACAAAAGGCATGACAGTCTAATCTTGTTCTCCGTGAGGTTCTGTTTGCGGGTCTTACATTCCTGAGGATCCTGAATCTGTTTCTCTTCTCCTTGAGTCCAATATGGAATTTAGTTATTTCTCCTGATTATCAGAACATGCACTAAATCACTCATTCATTGATCACTCATCTCAGTGAAGCTGAACCTTGCAGAGACCCAGTGCCCAAACTGCAGCCTCGAATCCACTTACTTATCACAAAGTGCCAACACTGCAGTTAAACCTTAATACTGAATTTTTAGGTTAGGGGACAAAACCTCACGCATTAATATGTTTTGTCTTAAAAGAAAAGCAAACAACACCTGTGCCACAGGTTCACCACCACTGCATTATCTCACCCAAGGTCTTTACTAAAGTCCTGTCAAAACTAAGAGGTTCTCGCTCAATGTACAAAATCCTATGGCCCCGAATTTAACAGAAGACTCTAGTTCAGGGATTTCATGATACAGACTCTGGTTCTCTCTCTCTGATTCTTGGTCATCCCCTGCCATAATCGGGTGCTTGGTTTAGAGACAGGTTTCCATTACTTTGTAGAGCAGGGTTAATTTGTTCTTTCACTATCCTTCCTTTATACCACTGGGTGATTTCAATTTTCTAGCTACATAGGACAGCTCAGAATCACTGAGAACAAACGGCAAAGATATTCAATACAATGACTATTTTAAAGCAATATGGTACATAAGAAAGAAAGAGCAGAATCTTTTAGATCACAGGACAATTAGCTAAACATCTCTAATATTTTCATAATTTGAAGTTTTTGAGAGATTAACATAAAACTATTATATCATTCCCATCATTTTCCCAGTCTTTCATCTAATGAAACAGTGCATTATTTTCTCCCCACATTTACTTTTGTGATATATTAGTTTTCCACAGTAGAAAACATGATTTTATGCCCTATATGATGGAGATTTTGCTTTCCCAAAGACAGTGTTTCTCATTGCATTGAATTCTCAGAAGATGAAAAATTGACCATTGGAGATATAAAAATTACCCATGGATATGTTTATATTCCCTGGGAGGTCTGAATTGTATGGTACCAGAGAAAGAGGCTATATTTATTATTGATAAGCTTTTCATGACTGTTTCCTTTCTTATTATAACAAAGATAAATCTGGGATCATTTTGTTCATGCAAATGCAAATTAATGAAATGTAGACTTCAGCGTCTTCTGAGGGCTGACTACTGCAGGAAGCAGAACTTCAGCTGAAGAAGCCCAGCAGCTGTGTTTGCTTCCAGGGCGGCTCGGCACAGATGCGTCTGGGAGTGTGGGCTGCAGAGAGGCGCATGTTGGACCACAGAGCCCTCCTCAGGAGTGTGATGCTTGGGCAACAGTGGTGATGCAGACCCACGACAGCAGAGCCTCTAAAACTTTGGTGTGGAAAAGAACTGCCTGGGATCTTATTATTAAGATATGGTTTCTGACTCAATATATCTGAGATGGGCAAGAGGAATGGGAAGACACTAGAGACAAGTGGGGTTTCCTGAATAGATTCTAGAAACCACTCTAAACATAAGATATTTTGAGTTATATATTCAGTGTTACTAAGGACCTCTAAATTATACATGTAGTTTAAAATGACTGGATAATGGTGCAGTGTTTTAAGATTTTGTTATTGTTGTTAAGGGATGTAACACCTGAAAAATGAATGAATCATTCCTCATGAGTTTTTTCCCAAGCCACTTAACTATCATCCATACCAAGGAACAGAACCTTACCAGCATCTCTGAGGCTGCCTCTCAC